>OU342739.1:8066260-8295565 GCA_910589765.1 Avena atlantica
TAGTACAAACCGGACCCACTTCCTACCGATTCGGCAGACATTTGTCCTTTTTACCGGGATGGACGAAAAGGTTTGAGATGTCCCGGTTGGGAGATAGTCCATGTAAGGTGTGTCTAGTATTTTAGGAAATGGGACGGTAGCTTCTGAAACGGCATTTTGGTGGTTACTTCACAAAACGACCCGTTTTTTGCGCTCGGAGAAAATGGAAAAGGGCTTTTCCGTGCGACAAAAAGGAAAACTTCCTCCTGCAACATTGTTCTCCATACCAATGTCCACACACATGCATAATATGGGCACCACATCACAAACTATGCCGTGATTCAGCACATAACATCGGTCATTTGGACCGAAAGCCATGAAACTCGAACATGATAGGTCATTTTGTGAGGGTTTTTCGAAACATAATCCAATATACCAAGTCTCGTATTTTTCCTTTCAACCTATGTAACATAATATGACACCACGCGAAGGATTTTCATGTTCGGATTTTTTTGAATTTATTATGCCCGTTTTGAATTATCTGAATTCTACTATGGTCGAACCGTGGTGCAGACGATAGGGGACGAGCATCGTTTAGAACTTGCATTGGATCTCTGAAGAAACCACATATTGCGAGTCTAAAAATGATTTTTTCAAAAAATCACGGGCGATAGATCATGTACCTGTAGTACAACCGGACCCACTTCCTGCCGATTCGGCAGACATTTGTCCTTTTTACCCGGATGGACGAAAAGGTTTGAGATGTCCCGGTTGGGAGATAGTCCATGTAAGGGGTGGTCTAGTATTTTAGGAAATGGGACGGTAGCATTCTGAAACGGCATTTGGTGGTTACTTCACAAAACGACCCGTTTTTTGCGCTCGAAAATGGAAAGGCTTTTCCGTGCGACAAAAAGGAAAACTTCCTCCTGCAACATTGTTCTCATACCAATGTCCACACACATGCATAATATGGGCACAACATCACAAACTATGCCGTGATTCAGCACATAACATCGGTCATTTGGACCGAAAGCATGAAACCTCGAACATGATAGGTTCATTTTGTGAAGGTTTTTTGAAACATGATCAATTTACCAAGTCTGGTATTTTTCCTTTCAACTATGTAACATAATATGACACCGCACGAAGGATTTTCATTGTTCGGATTTTTTTTTTGAATTTATTATGCCCGTTTTGAATTATCTGAATTTCTAACTATGGTCGAACCGGTGTGCATGAAGATAGGGAGCATCGAGAGAACTTGCATTGGATCTCTGAAAAGAAACCACATATTGCGAGTCTAAAAATGATTTTTTCAAAAAATCACGGGCGATAGATCATGTACCTGTAGTACAAACGGACCCACTTCCTACCGATTCGGCAGACATTTGTCCTTTTTACCCGGGATGGACGAAAAGGTTTGAGATGTCCGGTTGGGAGATAGTCCATGTAAGGTGGTCTAGTATTTTAGAAAAAATGGACGGTAGCATTCTGAACGGCATTTTTGGTGGTTACTTCACAAAACGACCCTTTTTGCGCTCGAAAAGGAAATGGAAAGGCTTTTCCGTGCGACAAAAGGAAAACTTCCTCCTGCAACATTGTCTCCATACCAATGTCCACACGCATGCATAATATGGGCACAACATCACAAACTATGCCGTGATTCAGCACATAACATCGGTCATTTGGACCGAAAGCCATGAAACCTGAACATGATAGGTTTTTGTGAAGGTTTTTTCGAAACATGATCAATATACCAAGTCTGGTATTTTTCCTTTCAACTATGTAACATATTATGACACCACGCGAAGGATTTTCATTGTTCGGATTTTTTTTGAATTTATATGCCCGTTTTGAATTATCTGAATTTCTAACTATGGTCGAACCGGTGTGCATGAAGTAGGGGACGAGCATCGTTAGAACTTGCATTGGATCTCTGAAGAAAAACCACATATTGCGAGTCTAAAATGATTTTTTCAAAAAATCACGGGCGATAGATCATGTACCTGTAGTACAAACCGGACCCACTTCCTACGATTCGGCAAACATTTGTCCTTTTTACCCGGGATGGACGAAAAGGTTGAGATGTCCGGTTGGAGATGTCCATGTAAGGTGTCTAGTATTTAGAAAAATGGGACGGTAGCATTCTGAAAAGGCATTTTGTGGTTTACTTCACAAAACGCCGTTTTTTGCGCTCGGAAAAATGGAAAGGGCTTTTCCGTGCGACAAAAGGAAAACTTCCTCCTTGCAACATTGTTCTCCATACCAATGTCCACACACATGCATAATATGGGCCAACATCACAAACTATGCCGTGATTCAGCCACATAACATCGGTCATTTGGACCGAAAGCCATGAAACCTCGAACATGTAGGTCATTTGTGAAGGTTTTTTCGAAACATGATCAATATACCAAGTCTGTATTTTTCCTTTCAACTATGTAACATAATATGACACCACGCGAAGGATTTTCATTGTTCGGATTTTTTTGAATTTATTCTTATGCCCGTTTGAATTATCTGAATTTCTAACTATGGTCGAACCGGTGTGCATGAAGATAGGGACGAGCATCGTTAGAACTTGCATTGGATCTCTGAAGAAACCACATATTGCGAGTCTAAAAATGATTTTTCAAAAAATCACGGGCGCGATAGATCATGTACCTGTTGTAGTACAAACGGGACCCACTTCCTACCGATTCGGCAGACATTTGTCCTTTTACCCGGGATGGACGAAAAGGTTTGAGATGTCCCGGTTGGAGATAGTCCATGTAAGGTGGTCTAGTATTTAGGCAAAATGGGACGGTAGCATTCTGAAACGGCATTTTGGTGTGGTTACTTCACAAAAGACCCGTTTTTTGCGCTCGGAAAATGGAAAAGGGCTTTTCCGGCGACAAAAGGGAAAACTTCCTGCTGCAACATTGTTCTCCATACCAATTTCCACACACATGCATAATATGGGCACCACATCACAAACTATGCCGTGATTCAGCACATAACATCGGTCATTTGGAACGAAAGCCATGAAACCTCGAACATGATAGGTCATTTGTGAGGTTTTTTTGAAACATGATCAATATACAAGTCTCGGTATTTTTCCTTTCAACTATGTCAACATAATATGACACCACGCGAAGGATTTTCATTGTTCGGATTTTTTTGAATTTATTATGCCCGTTTTGAATTATCTGAATTTCTAACTATGGTCGAACCGGTGTTGCATGAAGATAGGGGACGAGCATTAGAACTTGCATGGATCTCTGAAGAAACCACATATTGCGAGTCTAAAATGATTTTTTCAAAAAAATCACGGGCGATAGATCATGTACCTGTAGTACAAACCGGACCCACTTCCTACCGATTCGGCAGACATTTGTCCTTTTTACCCGGGATGGACGAAAAGGTTTGAGATGTCCCGGTTGGGAGATAGTCCATGTTAAGGTGGGTCTAGTATATTTAGGAAAATGGGACGGTAGCATTCTGAAACGGCATTTGGTGGTTACTTCACAAAACGACCCGTTTTTTGCGCTCGGAAAATGGAAAAGGGCTTTTTCCGTGCGACAAAAAGGAAAACTTCCCCTCCGCAACATTGTTCTCCATACCAATGTCCACACACATGCATAATATGGGCAAAACATCACAAACTATGCCGTGATTCAGCACATAACATCGGTCATTGGACCGAAAGCCATGAAACCTCGAACATGATAGGTCATTTTGTGAAGGGTTTTTCGAAACATGATCAATATATACCAAGTCTGGTATTTTTCCTTTCAACTATGTAACATATATGACACCCGCGAAGGATTTCATTGTTCGGATTTTTTTTGAATTTTTATGCCCGTTTGAATTATCTGAATTTCTAACTATGGTCGAACCGGTGTGCATGAAGATAGGGGACGAGCATCGTTAGAACTTGCATTGGATCTCTGAAGAAACCACATATTGCGAGTCTAAAAATGATTTTTTCAAAAAATCACGGGCGATAGATCATGTACCTGTAGTACAAACCGGACCACTTCCTACCAATTCGGGCAGACATTTGTCCTTTTTACCCGGATGGACGAAAAGGTTTGAGATGTCCCGGTTGGGAGATAGTCCATGTAAGGTGGTCTAGTATTTTAGGAAAATGGGACGGTAGCATTCTGAAAAGGCATTTTGGTGGTTACTTCACAAAACGACCCGTTTTTTGCGCTCGGAAAATGGAAAAGGGTTTCCGTGCGACAAAAAGGAAAACTTCCTCCTGCCAACATTGTTCTCCATACCAATGTCCACACACATGCATAATATGGGCACAACATCCAAAACTATGCCGTGATTCAGCACATAACATCGGTCATTTGGACCGAAAGCCATGAAACCTCGAACATGATAGGTCATTTTGTGAAGGGTTTTTCGAAACATAATCAATAATACCAAGTCTGGTATTTCCTTTCAACTATGTCACATAATATGACACCACGGAAGGATTTTCATTGTTCGGATTTTTTTTGAATTTATTATGCCCGTTTGAATTATCTGAATTTCTAACTATGGTCGAACGTGTGCATGAAGATAGGGGACGAGCAGAACTTGCATTGGATCTCTGAAGAAACCACATATTGCGAGTCTAAAAAATGATTTTCAAAAAATCGGGCGATAGATCATGTACCTGTAGTACAACCGGACCCACTTCCTACCGATTCGGCAGACATTTGTCCTTTTTACCCGGGATGGACGAAAAGGTTTGAGATGTCCCGGTTGGGAGATAGTCCATGTAAGGTGGTCTAGTATTTTAGGAAAATGGGACGGTAGCATTCTGAAACGGCATTTTGGTGGTTACTTCACAAAACGACCCGTTTTTGCACTCGGAAAATGGAAAGGGCTTTTCCGTGCGACAAAAAGGAAAAACTTCCTCCTGCAACATTGTTCTCCATACCAATGTCCACACACATGCCATAATATGGGCACAACATCACAAACTATGCCTGATTTAGCACATAACATCGGTCATTTGGACCGAAAGCCATGAAACCTCGAACATGATAGGTCATTTTGTGAAGGGTTTTTCGAAACATTCAATATACCAAGTCTGGTATTTTTCCTTTCAACTATGTAACATAATATGACACCGCGCGAAGGATTTTCATTGTTCGGATTTTTTTGAATTTATTATGCCCGTTTTGAATTATCTGAATTTCTAACTATGGTCGAACCGGTGTGCATGAAGATAGGGGACGAGCAGAACTTGCATTGGATCTCTGAAGAAACCACATATTGCGAGTCTAAAAATGATTTTTTCAAAAAATCACGGGCGATAGATCATGTACCTGTAGTACAAACCGACCCACTTCCTACCGATTCGGCAGACATTTGTCCTTTTTACCCGGGATGGACGAAAAGGTTTGAGATGTCCCGGTTGGGAGATAGTCCATGTAAGGTGGTCTAGTATTTTAGGAAAATGGGACGGTAGCATTCTGAAACGGCATTTTGGTGGTTACTTCACAAAACGACCCATTTTTTGCGCTCGGAAAATGGAAAAGGGCTTTTCCGTGCGACAAAAAGGAAAACTTCCTCCTGCAACATTGTTCTCCATACCAATCTCCACACACATGCATAATATGGGCACAACATCACAAACTATGCCGTGATTCAGCACATAACATCGGTCATTTGGTCCGAAAGCCATGAAACCTCGAACATGATAGGTCATTTTGTGAAGGGTTTTTCGAAACATAATCAATATACCAAGTCTCGTATTTTTCCTTTCAACTATGTAACATAATATGACACCACGCGAACGATTTTCATTGTTCGGATTTTTTTTGAATTTATTATGCCCGTTTTGAATTATCTGAATTTCTAACTATGGTCGAACCGGTGTGCATGAAGATAGGGGACGAGCATCGTTAGAACTTGCATTGGATCTCTGAAGAAACCACATATTGCGAGTCTAAAAATGATTTTTTCAAAAAATCACGGGCGATAGATCATGTACCTGTAGTACAAACCGGACCCACTTCCTACCGATTCGGCAGACATTTGTCCTTTTTACCCGGGATGGACGAAAAGGTTTGAGATGTCCCGGTTGGGAGATAGTCCATGTAAGGTGGTCTAGTATTTTAGGAAAATGGGACGGTAGCATTCTGAAAAGGCATTTTGGTGGTTACTTCACAAAACGACCCGTTTTTTGCGCTCGGAAAATGGAAAAGGGCTTTTCCGTGCGACAAAAAGGAAAACTTCCTCCTGCAACATTGTTCTCCATACCAATCTCCACACACATGCATAATATGGGCACAACATCACAAACTATGCCGTGATTCAGCACATAACATCGGTCATTTGGACCGAAAGCCATGAAACCTCGAACATGATAGGTCATTTTGTGAAGGTTTTTTCGAAACATGATCAATATACCAAGTCTGGTATTTTTCCTTTCAACTATGTAACATAATATGACACCACGGAAGGATTTTCATTGTTCGGATTTTTTTTAATTTATTATGCCCGTTTTGAATTATCTGAATTTCTAACTATGGTCGAACCGGTGTGCATTAAGATAGGGGACGAGCAGAACTTGCATTGGATCTCTGAAGAAATCACATATTGCGAGTATAAAAATGATTTTTTCAAAAAATCACGGGCGATAGATCATGTACCTGTAGTACAAACCGGACCCACTTCCTACCGATTCGGCAGACATTGTCCTTTTTACCTGGGATGGACGAAAAGGTTTGAGATGTCCCGGTTGGGAGATAGTCCATGTAAGGTGGTCTAGTATTTTAGGAAAATGGGACGGTAGCATTCTGAAACGGCATTTTGGTGGTTACTTCACAAAACGACCCGTTTTTGCACTCGGAAAATGGAAAAGGACTTTTCCGTGCGACAAAAAGGAAAACTTCCTGCTGCAACATTGTTCTCCATACCAATCTCCACACACATGCATAATATGGGCACAACATCACAAACTATGCCGTGATTCAGCACATAACATCGGTCATTTGGACCGAAAGCCATGAAACCTCGAACATGATAGGTCATTTTGTGCAGGGTTTTTCGAAACATAATCAATATACCAAGTCTCGTATTTTTCCTTTCAACTATGTAACATAATATGACACCGCGCGAAGGATTTTCATTGTTCGGATTTTTTTTTGAATTTATTATGCCCATTTTGAATTATCTGAATTTCTAACTATGGTCGAACCGGTGTGCATGAAGATAGGGGACGAGCAGAACTTGCATTGGATCTCTGAAGAAACCACATATTGCGAGTCTAAAAATGATTTTTTCAAAAAATCACGGGCGATAGATCATGTACCTGTAGTACAAACCGGACCCACTTCCTACCGATTCGGCAGACATTTGTCCTTTTTACCCGGGATGGACGAAAAGGTTTGAGATGTCCCGGTTGGGAGATAGTCCATGTAAGGTGGTCTAGTATTTTAGGAAAATGGGACGGTAGCATTCTGAAACGGCATTTTGGTGGTTACTTCACAAAACGACCCATTTTTTGCGCTCGGAAAATGGAAAAGGGCTTTTCCGTGCGACAAAAAGGAAAACTTCCTCCTGCAACATTGTTCTCCATACCAATGTCCACACACATGCATAATATGGGCACAACATCACAAACTATGCCATGATTCAGCACATAACATCGGTCATTTGGACCGAAAGCCATGAAACCTCGAACATGATAGTTCATTTTGTGAGGGGTTTTTCGAAACATAATCAATATACCAAGTCTCGTATTTTTCCTTTCAACTATGTAACATAATATGACACCACGCGAACGATTTTCATTGTTCGGATTTTTTTGAATTTATTATGCCCGTTTTGAATTATCTGAATTTCTAACTATGGTCGAACCGGTGTGCATGAAGATAGGGGACGAGCATCGTTAGAACTTGCATTGGATCTCTGAAGAAACCACATATTGCGAGTCTAAAAATGATTTTTTCAAAAAATCACGGGCGATAGATCATGTACCTGTAGTACAAACCGGACCCACTTCCTACCGATTCGGCAGACATTTGTCCTTTTTACCCGGGATGGACGAAAAGGTTTGAGATGTCCCGGTTGGGAGATAGTCCATGTAAGGTGGTCTAGTATTTTAGGAAAATGGGACGGTAGCATTCTGAAACGGCATTTTGGTGGTTACTTCACAAAACGACCCGTTTTTTGCGCTCGGAAAATGGAAAAGGGCTTTTCCGTGCGACAAAAGGAAAACTTCCTCCTGCAACATTGTTCTCCATACCAATCTCCACACACATGCATAATATGGGCACAACATCACAAACTATGCCGTGATTCAGCACATAACATCGGTCATTTGGACCGAAAGCCATGAAACCTCGAACATGATAGGTCATTTTGTGAAGGGTTTTTGAAACATAATCAATATACCAAGTCTCGTATTTTTCCTTTCAACTATGTAACATAATATGACACCACGCGAAGGATTTTCATTGTTCGGATTTTTTTTGAATTTATTATGCCCGTTTTGAATTATCTGAATTTCTAACTATGGTCGAACCGGTGTGCATGAAGATAGGGGACGAGCAGAACTTGCATTGGATCTCTGAAGAAACCACATATTGCGAGTCTAAAAATATTTTTTCAAAAAATCACGGGCGATAGATCATGTACCTGGAGTACAAAACGGACCCACTTCCTACCGATTCGGCAGACATTTGTCCTTTTTACCCGGGATGGACGAAAAGGTTTGAGATGTCCCGGTTGGGAGATAGTCCATGTAAGGTGGTCTAGTATTTTAGGAAAATGGGACGGTAGCATTCTGAAACGGCATTTTGGTGGTTACTTCACAAAACGACCCATTTTTTGCGCTCGGAAAATGGAAAAGGGCTTTTCCGTGCGACAAAAAGGAAAACTTCCTCCTGCAACATTGTTCTCCATACCAATCTCCACACACATGCATAATATGGGCACAACATCACAAACTATGCCGTGATTCAGCACATAACATCGGTCATTTGGACCGAAAGCCATGAAACCTCGAACATGATAGGTCATTTTGTGAAGGGTTTTTCGAAACATAATCAATATACCAAGTCTCGTATTTTTCCTTTCAACTATGTAACATAATATGACACCACGCGAAGGATTTTCATTGTTCGGATTTTTTTTGAATTTATTATGCCCGTTTTGAATTATCTGAATTTCTAACTATGGTCGAACCGGTGTGCATGAAGATAGGGGACGAGCATCGTTAGAACTTGCATTGGATCTCTGAAGAAACCACATATTGCGAGTCTAAAAATGATTTTTTCAAAAAATCTCGGGCGATAGATCATGTACCTGTAGTACAAACCGGACCCACTTCCTACCGATTCGGCAGACATTTGTCCTTTTTACCCGGGATGGACGAAAAGGTTTGAGATGTCCGGTTGGGAGATAGTCCATGTAAGGTGGTCTAGTATTTTAGGAAAATGGGACGGTAGCATTCTGAAACGGCATTTTGGTGGTTACTTCACAAAACGACCCGTTTTTTGCGCTCGGAAAATGGAAAAGGGCTTTTCCGTGCGACAAAAAGGAAAACTTCCTCCTGCAACATTGTTCTCCATACCAATGTCCACACACATGCATAATATGGGCACAACATCACAAACTATGCCGTGATTCAGCACATAACATCGGTCATTTGGACCGAAAGCCATGAAACCTCGAACATGATAGGTCATTTTGTGAAGGGTTTTTTGAAACATAATCAATATACCAAGTCTCGTATTTTTCCTTTCAACTATGTAACATAATATGACACCGCGCGAAGGATTTTCATTGTTCGGATTTTTTTTGAATTTATTATGCCCGTTTTGAATTATCTGAATTTCTAACTATGGTCGAACCGGTGTGCATGAAGATAGGGGACGAGCAGAACTTGCATTGGATCTCTGAAGAAACCACATATTGCGAGTCTAAAAATGATTTTTTCAAAAAATCACGGGCGATAGATCATGTACCTGTAGTACAAACCGGACCCACTTCCTACCGATTCGGCAGACATTTGTCCTTTTTACCCGGGATGGACGAAAAGGTTTGAGATGTCCCGGTTGGGAGATAGTCCATGTAAGGTGGTCTAGTATTTTAGGAAAATGGGACGGTAGCATTCTGAAACGGCATTTTGGTGGTTACTTCACAAAACGACCCGTTTTTTGCGCTCGGAAAATGGAAAAGGGCTTTTCCGTGCGACAAAAAGGAAAACTTCCTCCTGCAACATTTTCTCCATACCAATCTCCACACACATGCATAATATGGGCACAACATCACAAACTATGCCGTGATTCAGCACATAACATCGGTCATTTGGACCGAAAGCCATGAAACCTCGAACATGATAGGTCATTTTGTGAAGGGTTTTTTGAAACATAATCAATATACCAAGTCTCGTATTTTTCCTTTCAACTATGTAACATAATATGACACCACACGAAGGATTTTCATTGTTCGGATTTTTTTGAATTTATTATGCCCGTTTTGAATTATCTGAATTTCTAACTATGGTCGAACCGGTGTGCATGAAGATAGGGGACGAGCAGAACTTGCATTGGATCTCTGAAGAAACCACATATTGCGAGTCTAAAAATGATTTTTTCAAAAAATCACGGGCGATAGATCATGTACCTGTAGTACAAACCGGACCCACTTCCTACCGATTCGGCAGACATTTGTCCTTTTTACCCGGGATGGACGAAAAGGTTTGAGATGTCCCGGTTGGGAGATAGTCCATGTAAGGTGGTCTAGTATTTTAGGAAAATGGGACGGTAGCATTCTGAAACGGCATTTTGGTGGTTACTTCACAAAACGACCCGTTTTTTGCGCTCGGAAAATGGAAAAGGGCTTTTCCGTGCGACAAAAAGGAAAACTTCCTCCTGCAACATTTTTCTCCATACCAATCTCACACACATGCATAATATGGGCACAACATCACAAACTATGCCGTGATTCAGCACATAACATCGGTCATTTTTACCGAAAGCCATGAAACCTCGAACATGATAGGTCATTTTGTGAAGGTTTTTTGAAACATAATCAATATACCAAGTCTGGTATTTTTCCTTTCAACTATGTAACATAATATGACACCACGCGAAGGATTTTCATTGTTCGGATTTTTTTGAATTTATTATGCCCGTTTTGAATTATCTGAATTTCTAACTATGGTCGAACCGGTGTGCATGAAGATAGGGGACGAGCATCGTTAGAACTTGCATTGGATCTCTGAAGAAACCACATATTGCGAGTCTAAAAATGATTTTTTCAAAAAATCACGGGCGATAGATCATGTACCTGTAGTACAAACCGGACCCACTTCCTACCGATTCGGCAGACATTTGTCCTTTTTACCCGGGATGGACGAAAAGGTTTGAGATGTCCCGGTTGGGAGATAGTCCATGTAAGGTGGTCTAGTATTTTAGGAAAATGGGACGGTAGCATTCTGAAAGACATTTTGGTGGTTACTTCACAAAATGACCCGTTTTTTGCACTCGGAAAATGGAAAAGGGCTTTTCCGTGCGACAAAAAGGAAAACTTCCTCCTGCAACATTGTTCTCCATACCAATGTCCACACACATGCATAATATGGGCACAACATCACAAACTATGCCGTGATTCAGCACATAACATCGGTCATTTGGACCGAAAGCCATGAAACCTCGAACATGATAGGTCATTTTGTGAAGGGTTTTTCGAAACATAATCAATATACCAAGTCTCGTATTTTTACATTCAACTATGTAACATAATATGACACCACGCGAATGATTTTCATTGTTCGGATTTTTTTAATTTATTATGCCCGTTTTGAATTATCTGAATTTCTAACTATGGTCGAACCGGTGTGCATTAAGATAGGGGACGAGCAGAACTTGCATTGGATCTCTGAAGAAATCACATATTGCGAGTATAAAAATGATTTTTTCAAAAAATCACGGGCGATAGATCATGTACCTGTAGTACAAACCGGACCCACTTCCTACCGATTCGGCAGACATTGTCCTTTTACCCGGGATGGACGAAAAGGTTTGAGATGTCCCGGTTGGGAGATAGTCCATGTAAGGTGGTCTAGTATTTTAGGAAAATGGGATGGTAGCATTCTGAAACGGCATTTTGGTGGTTACTTCACAAAACGACCCGTTTTTTGCGCTCGGAAAATGGAAAAGGGCTTTTCCGTGCGACAAAAAGGAAAACTTCCTGCTGCAACATTGTTCTCCATACCAATCTCCACACACATGCATAATATGGGCACAACATCACAAACTATGCCGTGATTCAGCACATAACATCGGTCATTTGGACCGAAAGCCATGAAACCTCGAACATGATAGGTCATTTTGTGAAGGGTTTTTTGAAACATAATCAATATACCAAGTCTCGTATTTTTCCTTTCAACTATGTAACATAATATGACACCACGCGAAGGATTTTCATTGTTCGGATTTTTTTTTGAATTTATTATGCCCGTTTTGAATTATCTGAATTTCTAACTATGGTCGAACCGGTGTGCATGAAGATAGGGGACGAGCAGAACTTGCATTGGATCTCTGAAGAAACCACATATTGCGAGTCTAAAAATGATTTTTTCAAAAAATCACGGGCGATAGATCATGTACCTGTAGTACAAACCGGACCCACTTCCTACCGATTCGGCAGACATTTGTCCTTTTTACCCGGGATGGACGAAAAGGTTTGAGATGTCCCGGTTGGGAGATAGTCCATGTAAGGTGGTCTAGTATTTTAGGAAAATGGGACGATAGCATTCTGAAACGGCATTTTGGTGGTTACTTCACAAAACGACCCATTTTTTGCGCTCGGAAAATGGAAAAGGGCTTTTCCGTGCGACAAAAAGGAAAACTTCCTCCTGCAACATTGTTCTCCATACCAATCTCCACACACATGCATAATATGGGCACAACATCACAAACTATGCCGTGATTCAGCACATAACATCGGTCATTTGGACCGAAAGCCATGAAACCTCGAACATGATAGGTCATTTTGTGAAGGGTTTTTCGAAACATAATCAATATACCAAGTCTCGTATTTTTCCTTTCAACTATGTAACATAATATGACACCACGCGAAGGATTTTCATTGTTCGGATTTTTTTTGAATTTATTATGCCCGTTTTGAATTATCTGAATTTCTAACTATGGTCGAACCGGTGTGCATGAAGATAGGGGACGAGCATCGTTAGAACTTGCATTGGATCTCTGAAGAAACCACATATTGCGAGTCTAAAAATGATTTTTCAAAAAATCACGGGCGATAGATCATGTACCTGTAGTACAAACCGGACCCACTTCCTACCGATTCGGCAGACATTTGTCCTTTTTACCTGGGATGGACGAAAAGGTTTGAGATGTCCCGGTTGGGAGATAGTCCATGTAAGGTGGTCTAGTATTTTAGGAAAATGGGACGGTAGCATTCTGAAACGGCATTTTGGTGGTTACTTCACAAAACGACCCGTTTTTTGCGCTCGGAAAATGGAAAAGGGCTTTTCCGTGCGACAAAAAGGAAAACTTCCTGCTGCAACATTGTTCTCCATACCAATCTCCACACACATGCATAATATGGGCACAACATCACAAACTATGCCGTGATTCAGCACATAACATCGGTCATTTGGACCGAAAGCCATGAAACCTCGAACATGATAGGTCATTTTGTGAAGGGTTTTTTGAAACATAATCAATATACCAAGTCTCGTATTTTTCCTTTCAACTATGTAACATAATATGACACCGCGCGAAGGATTTTCATTGTTCGGATTTTTTTTGAATTTATTATGCCCGTTTTGAATTATCTGAATTTCTAACTATGGTCGAACCGGTGTGCATGAAGATAGGGGACGAGCATCGTTAGAACTTGCATTGGATCTCTGAAGAAACCACATATTGCGAGTCTAAAAATGATTTTTTCAAAAAATCACGGGCGATAGATCATGTACCTGTAGTACAAACCGGACCCACTTCCTACCGATTCGGCAGACATTTGTCCTTTTTACCTGGGATGGACGAAAAGGTTTGAGATGTCCCGGTTGGGAGATAGTCCATGTAAGGTGGTCTAGTATTTTAGGAAAATGGGACGGTAGCATTCTGAAACGGCATTTTGGTGGTTACTTCACAAAACGACCCGTTTTTTGCACTCGGAAAATGGAAAAGGGCTTTTCCGTGCGACAAAAAGGAAAACTTCCTGCTGCAACATTGTTCTCCATACCAATCTCCACACACATGCATAATATGGGCACAACATCACAAACTATGCCGTGATTCAGCACATAACATCGGTCATTTGGACCGAAAGCCATGAAACCTCGAACATGATAGGTCATTTTGCGAAGGGTTTTTTGAAACATAATCAATATACCAAGTCTCGTATTTTTCCTTTCAACTATGTAACATAATATGACACCGCACGAAGGATTTTCATTGTTCGGATTTTTTTTGAATTTATTATGCCCGTTTTGAATTATCTGAATTTCTAACTATGGTCGAACCGGTGTGCATGAAGATAGGGGACGAGCAGAACTTGCATTGGATCTCTGAAGAAACCACATATCGCGAGTCTAAAAATGATTTTTTCAAAAAATCACGGGCGATAGATCATGTACCTGGAGTACAAACCGGACCCACTTCCTACCGATTCGGCAGACATTTGTCCTTTTTACCCGGGATGGACGAAAAGGTTTGAGATGTCCCGGTTGGGAGATAGTACATGTAAGGTGGTCTAGTATTTTAGGAAAATGGGACGGTAGCATTCTGAAACGGCATTTTGGTGGTTACTTCACAAAACGACCCATTTTTTGCGCTCGGAAAATGGAAAAGGGCTTTTCCGTGCGACAAAAAGGAAAACTTCCTCCTGCAACATTTTTCTCCATACCAATCTCCACACACATGCATAATATGGGCACAACATCACAAACTATGCCATGATTCAGCACATAACATCGGTCATTTGGTCCGAAAGCCATGAAACCTCGAACATGATAGGTTATTTTGTGAAGGGTTTTTTGAAACATAATCAATATACCAAGTCTCGTATTTTTCCTTTCAACTATGTAACATAATATGACACCACGCGAAGGATTTTCATTGTTCGGATTTTTTTGAATTTATTATGCCCGTTTTGAATTATTTGAATTTCTAACTATGGTCGAACCGGTGTGCATGAAGATAGGGGACGAGCATCGTTAGAACTTGCATTGGATCTCTGAAGAAATCACATATTGCGAGTCTAAAAATGATTTTTTCAAAAAATCACGGGCGATGGATCATGTACATGTAGTACAAACCGGACCCACTTCCTACCAATTCGGCAGACATTTGTCCTTTTTACCCAGGATGGACGAAAAGGTTTGAGATGTCCCGGTTGGGAGATAGTCCATGTAAGGTGGTCTAGTATTTTAGGAAAATGGGACGGTAGCATTCTGAAAAGACATTTTGGTGGTTACTTCACAAAATGACCCGTTTTTTGCACTCGGAAAATGGAAAAGGGCTTTTCCGTGCGACAAAAAGGAAAACTTCCTCCTGCAACATTGTTCTCCATACCAATGTCCACACACATGCATAATATGGGCACAACATCACAAACTATGCCGTGATTCAGCACATAACTTCGGTCATTTGGACCGAAAGCCATGAAACCTCGAACATGATAGGTAATTTTGTGAAGGGTTTTTCAAAACATAATCAATATACCAAGTCTCGTATTTTTACTTTCAACTATGTAACATAATATGACACCACGGAAATGATTTTCATTGTTCGGATTTTTTTTAATTTATTATGCCCGTTTTGAATTATCTGAATTTCTAACTATGGTCGAACCGGTGTGCATGAAGATAGGGGACGAGCAGAACTTGCATTGGATCTCTGAAGAAACCACATATTGCGAGTATAAAAATGATTTTTTCAAAAAATCACGGGCGATAGATCATGTACCTGCAGTACAAACCGGACCCACTTCCTACCGATTCGGCAGACATTGTCCTTTTTACCTGGGATGGACGAAAAGGTTTGAGATGTCCCGGTTGGGAGATAGTCCATGTAAGGTGGTCTAGTATTTTAGGAAAATGGGATGGTAGCATTCTGAAACGGCATTTTGGTGGTTACTTCACAAAACGACCCGTTTTTTGCACTCGGAAAATGGAAAAGGGCTTTTCCGTGCGACAAAAAGGAAAACTTCCTGCTGCAACATTGTTCTCCATTCCAATCTCCACACACATGCATAATATGGGCACAACATCACAAACTATGCCATGATTTAGCACATAACATCGGTCATTTGGACCGAAAGCCATGAAACCTCGAACATGATAGGTCATTTTGCGAAGGGTTTTTTGAAACATAATCAATATACCAAGTCTCGTATTTTTCCTTTCAACTATGTAACATAATATGACACCGCGCGAAGGATTTTCATTGTTCGGATTTTTTTTTTGAATTTATTATGCCCATTTTGAATTATCTGAATTTCTAACTATGGTCGAACCGGTGTGCATGAAGATAGGGGACGAGCAGAACTTGCATTGGATCTCTGAAGAAACCACATATCGCGAGTCTAAAAATGATTTTTTCAAAAAATCACGGGCGATAGATCATGTACCTGGAGTACAAACCGGACCCACTTCCTACCGATTCGGCAGACATTTGTCCTTTTTACCCGGGATGGACGAAAAGGTTTGAGATGTCCCGGTTGGGAGATAGTCCATGTAAGGTGGTCTAGTATTTTAGGAAAATGGGACGATAGCATTCTGAAACGGCATTTTGGTGGTTACTTCACAAAATGACCCATTTGTTGCGCTCGGAAAATGGAAAAGGGCTTTTCCGTGCGACAAAAAGGAAAACTTCCTCCTGCAACATTGTTCTCCATACCAATCTCCACACACATGCATAATATGGGCACAACATCACAAACTATGCCGTGATTCAGCACATAACATCGGTCATTTGGTCCGAAAGCCATGAAACCTCGAACATGATAGGTCATTTTGTGAAGGGTTTTTCGAAACATAATCAATATACCAAGTCTCGTATTTTTCCTTTCAACTATGTAACATAATATGACACCACGCGAACGATTTTCATTGTTCGGATTTTTTTTGAATTTATTATGCCCGTTTTGAATTATCTGAATTTCTAACTATGGTCGAACCGGTGCGCATGAAGATAGGGGACGAGCATCGTTAGAACTTGCATTGGATCTCTGAAGAAACCACATATTGCGAGTATAAAAATGATTTTTTCAAAAAATCACGGGCGATAGATCATGTACCTGTAGTACAAACCGGACCCACTTCCTACCGATTCGGCAGACATTTGTCCTTTTTACCTGGAATGGACGAAAAGGTTTGAGATGTCCCGGTTGGGAGATAGTCCATGTAAGGTGGTCTAGTATTTTAGGAAAATGGGACGGTAGCATTCTGAAACGGCATTTTGGTGGTTACTTCACAAAACGACCCGTTTTTTGCACTCGGAAAATGGAAAAGGGCTTTTCCGTGCGAAAAAAAGGAAAACTTCCTGCTGCAACATTGTTCTCCATACCAATCTCCACACACATCCATAATATGGGCACAACATCACAAACTATGCCGTGATTCAGCACATAACATCGGTCATTTGGACCGAAAGCCATGAAACCTCGAACATGATAGGTCATTTTGTGAAGGGTTTTTTGAAAAATAATCAATATACCAAGTCTCGTATTTTTCCTTTCAACTATGTAACATAATATGACACCGCGCGAAGGATTTTCATTGTTCGGATTTTTTTTGAATTTATTATGCCCGTTTTGAATTATCTGAATTTCTAACTATGGTCGAACCGATGTGCATGAAGATAGGGGACGAGCATCGTTAGAACTTGCATTGGATCTCTGAAGAAACCACATATTGCGAGTATAAAAATGATTTTTTCAAAAAATCACGGGCGATAGATCATGTACCTGTAGTACAAACCGGACCCACTTCCTACCGATTCGGCAGACATTTGTCCTTTTTACCTGGGATGGACGAAAAGGTTTGAGATGTCCCGGTTGGGAGATAGTCCATGTAAGGTGGTCTAGTATTTTAGGAAAATGGGACGGTAGCATTCTGAAACGGCATTTTGGTGGTTACTTCACAAAACGACCCGTTTTTTGCACTCGGAAAATGGAAAAGGGCTTTTCCGTGCGACAAAAAGGAAAACTTCCTGCTGCAACATTGTTCTCCATACCAATCTCCACACACATGCATAATATGGGCACAACATCACAAACTATGCCGTGATTCAGCACATAACATCGGTCATTTGGACCGAAAGCCATGAAACCTCGAACATGATAGGTCATTTTGCGAAGGGTTTTTTGAAACATAATCTATATACCAAGTCTCGTATTTTTCCTTTCAACTATGTAACATAATATGACACCGCGCGAAGGATTTTCATTGTTCGGATTTTTTTTGAATTTATTATGCCCGTTTTGAATTATCTGAATTTCTAACTATGGTCGAACCGGTGTGCATGAAGATAGGGGACGAGCATCGTTAGAACTTGCATTGGATCTCTGAAGAAATCACATATTGCGAGTCTAAAAATGATTTTTTCAAAAAATCACGGGCGATGGATCATGTACATGTAGTACAAACCGGACCCACTTCCTACCAATTCGGCAGACATTTGTCCTTTTTACCCGGGATGAATGAAAAGGCTTGAGATGTCCCGGTTGGGAGATAGTCCATGTAAGGTGGTCTAGTATTTTAGGAAAATGGGACGGTAGCATTCTGAAACGACATTTTGGTGGTTACTTCACAAAATGACCCGTTTTTTGCGCTCGGAAAATGGAAAAGGGCTTTTCCGTGCGACAAAAAGGAAAACTTCCTCCTGCAACATTGTTCTCCATACCAATGTCCACACACATGCATAATATGGGCACAACATCACAAACTATGCCGTGATTCAGCACATAACATCGGTCATTTGGACCGAAAGCCATGAAACCTCGAACATGATAGGTCATTTTGTGAAGGGTTTTTTGAAACATAATCAATATACCAAGTCTCGTATTTTTCCTTTCAACTATGTAACATAATATGACACCGCGCGAAGGATTTTCATTGTTCGGATTTTTTTTGAATTTATTATGCCCGTTTTGAATTATCTGAATTTCTAACTATGGTCGAACCGGTGTGCATGAAGATAGGGGACGGGCAGAACTTGCATTAGATCTCTGAAGAAACCACATATTGCGAGTCTAAAAATGATTTTTTCAAAAAATCTCGGGCGATAGATCATGTACCTGTAGTACAAACCGGACCCACTTCCTACCGATTCGGCAGACATTTGTCCTTTTTACCCGGGATGGACGAAAATGTTTGAGATGTCCCGGTTGGGAGATAGTCCATGTAAGGTGGTCTAGTATTTTAGGAAAATGGGACGGTAGCATTCTGAAACGGCATTTTGGTGGTTACTTCACAAAACGACCCGTTTTTTGCGCTCGGAAAATGGAAAAGGGCTTTTCCGTGCGACAAAAAGGAAAACTTCCTCCTGCAAGATTGTGCTCCATACCAATCTCCACACACATGCATAATATGGGCACAACATCACAAACTATGCCGTGATTCAGCACATAACATCGGTCATTTGGTCCGAAAGCCATGAAACCTCGAACATGATAGGTCATTTTGTGAAGGGTTTTTCGAAACATAATCAATATACCAAGTCTCGTATTTTTACTTTCAACTGTGTAACATAATATGACACCACGCAAATGATTTTCATTGTTCGGATTTTTTTTAATTTATTATGCCTGTTTTGAATTATCTGAATTTCTAACTATGGTCGAACCGGTGTGCATGAAGATAGGGGACGAGCATCGTTAGAACTTGCATTGGATCTCTGAAGAAACCACATATTGCGAGTCTAAAAATGATTTTTTCAAAAAATCACGGGCGATAGATCATGTACCTGCAGTACAAACCGGACCCACTTCCTACCGATTCGGCAGACATTTCTCCTTTTTACCCGGGATGGAAGAAAAGGTTTGAGATGTCCCGGTTGGGAGATAGTCCATGCAAGGTGGTCTAGTATTTTAGGAAAATAGTACGGTAGAATTCTGAAACGGCATTTTGGTGGTTACTTCACAAAACGACCCGTTTTGAATTATCTGAATTTCTAACTATGGTCGAACCGGTGTGCATGAAGATAGGGGACGAGCAGAACTTGCATTAAATCTCTGAAGAAACCACATATTGCGAGTCTAAAAATGATTTTTTCAAAAAATCTCGGGCGATAGGTCATGTACCTGTAGTACAAACCGGACCCACTTCCTACCGATTCGGCAGACATTTGTCCTTTTTACCCGGGATGGACGAAAAGGTTTGAGATGTCCCGGTTGGGAGATAGTCCATGTAAGATGGTCTAGTATTTTAGGAAAATGGGACGGTGGAATTCTGTAACGGCATTTTGGTGGTTACTTCACAAAACGACCCGTTTTTTGCGCTCGGAAAATGGAAAAGGCCTTTTTCGTGCGACAAAAAGGAAAAGTTCCTCCTGCAACATTGTTCTCCATACCAATGTCCACACACATGCATAATATGGGCACAACATCACAAACTATGCCGTGATTCAGCACATAACATCGGTCATTTGGACCGAAAGCCATGAAACCTCGAACATGATAGGTCATTTTGTGAAGGGTTTTTGAAACATAATAAATATACCAAGTATAGTATTTTTCCTTTCAACTATGTAACATAATATGACACCACGCGAAGGATTTTCATTGTTTGGATTTTTTTTGAATTTATTATGCCCGTTTTGAATTATCTGAATTTCTAACTATGGTCGAACCGGTGTGCATGAAGATAGGGGACGAGCATCGTTAGAACTTGCATTGGATCTCTGAAGAAACCACATATTGCGAGTCTAAAAATGATTTTTTCAAAAAATCACGGGCGATAGATCATGTACCTGTAGTACAAACCGGACCCACTTTCTACCGATTCGGCAGACATTTGTCCTTTTTACCCGGGATGGACGAAAAGGTTTGAGATGTCCCGGTTGGGAGATAGTCCATGTAAGGTGGTCTATTATTTTAGGAAAATGGGACGGTAGCATTCTGAAACGGTATTTTGGTGGTTACTTCACAAAACGACCCGTTTTTTGCGCTCGGAAAATGGAAAAGGGCTTTTCCGTGTGACAAAAAGGAAAACTTCCTCCTGCAACATTGTTCTCCATACCAATGTCCAAACACATGCATAATATGGGCACAACATCACAAACTATGTCGTGATTCAACACATAACATCGGTCATTTGGACCGAAAGCCATGAAACCTCGAACATGATAGGTCATTTTGTGAAGGGTTTTTCGAAACATAATCAATATACCAAGTCTAGTATTTTTCCTTTCAACTATGTAACATAATATGACACCACGCGAAGGATTTTCATTGTTCGGATTATTCTAAAAATGGGACGGTAGCATTCTGAAACAGGATTTTCATTGTCGACACCACGCGGAGGAATTTCGGCAGGCTGGGCCAGGCAACACTAATGATAGGGGTGAGTGTCGACATTATGTCGTGCGGCGTGTAACTTGTCCCGGATGGTGTCACCAACCGTGACTAAAGATGAACCTGTAGTCCCGGTTGGAGACACCAACCGGGACAAAACACGAGTCAGCACTAATAATAGCGGTGAGTGTTGACATTATTTCGTAAGTGTCGACACTATGCCGAGCTGCTTGTACTATAAATAGGCATCCTTGCGAGTCCAGTCCTCCAGCCAGTTTGAGGCATCTCCAAGATGGTTTTCGAGAGCAGGGACACCACTACGGCCAGTTTCAGGGAGATGCCGATGGAGCCCAGTCCTCCAGCATCTCCGAGAAACTGGTCATAGAGGCACTCCCTAATATGTGAAATTAGTTAGCTCCGAGGCGTATTGACCTAGTTAGAGAAGTTACAAGCTGCAAGATGGTTTTCGAGAGCAGGGACACCACTACGGCCAGTTTCAGGGAGATGCCGACGGAGCCCAGTCATCCGGCATCTCCGAGAAACTGGTTATAGAGGCACTCCCTAATATGTGAAATTAGTTAGCTCCCAGGTGTATTGATCTAGTTAGAGAAGTTGAAAGCTGCAAGATGGTTTTCGAGAGCAGGGACACCACTATGACCAGTTTTAGGGAGATGCCGCCGGATCCCAGTCCTCCGGCATCTCCAAGAAACTGGTCATAGAGGCACTCCCTAATATGTGACCATGCGCGTTTGGAGATCAGATCTTAATGGTAAGTACGAATCGGGACAACTTATTCATAGTCCCGGTCCAGCCACAAAACGGGACTAACACTCAAGACATTTATTAATATTAAAAACTAAGACTACAAAACCGGGACTAAAGGCCCCCCTATATATAGTCCCGGTCAAGCCACAAACCGCGAAAGATATCCTTCGGTCAAGCCACAAACCCCGAAAGACATGAACTAGAGTTACATAATATGAGCATGAACTTCTTGGCATATGTCCTTCCTTATGATCGCTTCAGACGTAACCATGGAGCATCTTCTTTACTTAACAGAATGCTTGGGTCAGTTTTCACTGTGAAGGGCGGAATTTCATCAAACTTATTATAATCTTCTGACATGTCTGTCTTGTCCTCGATTCCCACGATGTTTCTTTTCCCTAAAAGAACTATGTGACGCTCATCATATGATGTATTCGTTTGCATATTTTTTCTTTTTTTCGGTCTGGAGGACATGTCCTTCACATAGAAAACCTGAGACACATCATTGGCTAGGACGAATGGTTCATCTCTATAACCAAGATTGTTGAGATCCACTGTTGTCATTCCGAACAACTGGTCTATCTTTACCCCTTCCCCATTTAGGTTGACCCATTTGCAGCGAAACAAAGGGACCTTAAAAGAGACTCCATAGTGTAGTTCCCATATCTCCTCTATGTAACCATAATATGTGTCCTTTTGTCCATTCTCCTCTATTGCATCAAAGCGGACACCACTATTTTGGTTGGTGCTCTTTTTATCTTGGGCGATCGTGTAGAATGTATTCCCATTTATTTCGTACCCTTGGAAATTCAATATAGTAGAAGATGGTGACGCGGCCAACAAGTATAGCTGATCTCCAATAGTGGTGTCATTCAAGAGATGTTTCCGCATCCAACCACCGAAAGACTTCATGTGTTCATATGTAATCCATGATTCAGGCTTCCCCGGGTTTTTGGAGCGTACAATATTCTTGTGTTCCTCGATATACGGAGCTGCCAAGGTGGAATTATGTAGAACTGTGTAGTGTGCTTTAGTGAAAGAATCCCTGTCCCTACATATCACTGCTTTCTTTCCCAGCGTGCCTTTTCCACTTAGTCTTCCCTCATGCCGCGAGTCAGAAACACCAATCGGCTTAAGGTCAGGAATAAAGTCAACACAAAACTCAATGACCTCCTCTATTCCATATCCCTTGGAGATGCTTCCTTCTGGTCTAGCACGGTTATGAACATATTTCTTTAAGACTCCCATGAACCTCTCAAAGGGGAACATATTGTGCAAAAATATCGGACCGAGAATGGCAATCTCTTCCACTAGGTGAACAGGAGATGCGTCATAATATTGAAGAAGGATGGTGGGAACACCAATTCAAAACTAACAAGACATTGTACCACATCCTTCTGTAACCTTGGAAGAATATCTGGATTGATTACCTTCTGAGATATTGCATTGAGGAATGCACACAGCTTCACAATGGGTACTCGAACATTTTCCGGTAGAAGCCCCCTTAATGCAATCGGAAGCAACTGCGTCATAATCACGTGACAGTCATGAGACTTCAGGTTTTGGAACTTTTTCTCTGCCATATTTATTATCCCCTTTATAATAGATGAGAAGCCTGACGGCACCTTGATACTGTAAAGGACTTCAAAAAAGATTTCCTTCTCTGCTTTGGTAAGAGCATAGCTGGCACGAATTAAGTGACTCCCTTTATCCGTCTTGTTCTGTGTATGCATGTTCTTTGGGTCTTTCATAATTTGTTGGTCCTCCCGTGCTTCTGGTGTATCTTTTGTCTTCCCATACACGCCTAGGAATCCTAGCAGGTTCACGCAAAGATTCTTCGTCACGTGCATCACGTCGACTGAAGAGCGGACACGCAGGACTTTCCAATATGGCAGCTCCCAAAATATAGATTTCTTCTTCCACATGGGTGCGTGTCCTGTAGCGACGTCGTTCGGAACTGATTGACCGCCGGGACCCTTTCCAAAGATTACTTCTATGTCCTTGACCATACCAAATACATCATCACCAGCAGGGAGTCCAGGCTTCTTCCGGTGATCTGCCTCACCTTTGAAATGCTTGCCTTTCTTTCTTACGGGATGATTGGTCGGAAGAAATCGTCGATTCGCCAGGTACACAACCTTCTTGCATTTATGCAAATATGTACCTTCAGTCTTATCTAAACAGTGTGTGCATGCCTTATATCCCTTGTTTGTCTGTCCTGAAAGGTTACTAAGAGCAGGCCAATCATTGATGGTTACGAATAACAACCCTCGTAGATCAAATGGCTCCTGTTTGTTCTCATCCCACGCACGTACACCTCGTTTGCCCCACAACTGTAAGAGTTCTTCAACTAATGGCCTAAGGTACACATCAATGTCTTTGCCCGGTTGCTTCGGGCCTTGGATGAGCACTGGCATCATAATGAACTTAAGCTTCATGCACAACCAAGGAGGCAGGTTGTAGATACATAGAGTCACGGGCCAGGTGCTGTGACTGCAGCTCTGCTCCCAAAAGCATTCATGCCATCTGTACTTAGACCAAACCATAAGTTCCTTGCGTCACCTGCAAAGTCTGGGAAGTCTCTCTCGATTTTTCTCCACTGTGACCCATCAGCAGGGTGTCTCAACTTCCCGTCTTTCTTACGGTCTTCTTTGTGCCATCGCAACAACCTGGCATGCTCTTTGTTTCTGAACATGCGTTTCAACCGTGGTATTATAGGACCATACGACATAACCTTAGCAGGAACCCTCTTCCAGACGGGCTCTCCCTCAACATCACCAGGGTCATCTCGTCTGATCTTATACCACAACGCATTGCATACCGGGCATTTATATAAATTCTCATACTCCTTACCGCGGTAGAGGATGCAGTCATTAATGCATGCATGTATCTTTTGCACATCTAATCCTAGAGGACAGAGAGTCTTCTTTGCTTCGTAGGTACTCTCGGGAAGTTCGTTATGTTTTGGAAACTTCAGCTTCATTATTTTCAGCATCTTTTCAAATGAGGAGTCAGTTAGACCACACTCTGCCATCCATCGCAACAATTCCAGTGTGGTACCGAGCTTTGTGCTGCCATCTTCACAATTTGGGTACAACAATTTCTTGTGATCTTCTAACATGCCCTCTAACTTCAAATTCTCATTTTCTGTTTCATAGTCTCGCTTTGCATCAGAAATGACCCTACCAAGTTCATCAGCCGGCTCATCTGATGCCCGTTCTTCACCTCTTTCCTCTCCATTGTCTTCCATTGCAGTATCACTATATTCAGGAAACATATGATGATAGTTGTTATCATCATCTTCTTCTTCACCATCTTCCATCATAACCCCTCTTTCCCCGTGCTTGGTCCAGCAATTATAGTTGGGCATGAAACCTTTCATAATCAGGTGGCCGCGGATGATTTTCGAGGAAGAGTACTCCTTATTGTTCTGACATTGAACACATGGACAACGTATAAAACCATTCTCTTTGTTTGTCGTAGCCACATCGATAAATTTATCCACGCCTTTCATATACCCCGCTACGCGCTGGTCACCGTACATCCATTCCCGACCGTTCATCTGCATCATATAAGTAAGTTTATCAAAAAACAGGACATCATAAATAGTGAACTGACCAATTCACATCGACACATGCATTGTATCAATGACAGAGAAAAGATAAGATTGCTAACCTCGATCGAGGGAAATAAAGAGGAGAAAGCTCAAGTGCGTCTCGGACACCTTCTATATTTCTTTTCTATGAGAAATTGAACGGGATTATTCACTCAAACATTTCATCAAACACCTTGAATGCATGCATAGGGGAGAAAAAACTACCACACGCCTCACGCCTTCCACCAAGAGAAAAAACAGAGTGGAGGCAGAGGGGGCTGGGGCGTTGTATTTATAGAGGGCGGGAGCATACGTCCCGATTGGAGCCACCAACCGGGACTAAAAGTGTGTGCCACGCCACGTGGCTGTGGCCAAACCTTTAGTACCGGTTGCTGGATCCAACCGGGACGTATGCCCCGTTACCAACCGGGACGCATGCCTCCGGGCCCCGTGCCCGCTCGAACCGGGACGCGTGCCAGCATTAGTCCCGGTTGGTGGCGCAACCGGGACTAATGCTCTGAGGGGGCGCGAACGGATGGCCTGTTTTCTACTAGTGAGCATTGCAATCACAGGGATCCTTACCTTTAAAAGGGAGGTATCTTACAGATGGTATCAGAGCATTGTGTTGCCTGTAGGATTATAACCCTAGGATTGGATTAGAAACCACTAAGGAAAAATTTCAACACTTTGAAAATTTTCTACACTTGTCTTTTCTTCTCGTAAACTTTTCTAATCTTCTTTCTCATCTCAATTTGTAGATGAACTCCATCAACGAAGCCGTAAGGAAAGGACCACTCATGACCATGACCTTAGAGTGTGAGACTGAATTTCCAAAAGCCCTCGAGAACCTTATGGTTACCATGGGGATATATGGTGCAGCAGTGTACAAAGGTTTCCCTGTGATGGATGCAGGAGAGGAATATTGGTGGGTGCAACTTCACTTGTACAAAAACAAGGAAGACAACCACAAAGAATCAGGATTCTGCATGGTCACCAACTCAGTGATGCACACCACATTCTTTGACTCTGCAAGGGATGCATCTTGGAAGTCCATCAAAGAACTTGGTGATAGGCTCAAGTGCAGAATGCTTAACACCCAAAATGACCTTAGGGAAGAAAATAAGCATACCCAAGAGTTGGAGGCTACCAACCAACAACTAAGGGAAGACATCATAGACTTGATTTGGGATTCTTGTGAACAAGATAGACAGATGGCTACTAAGGATGCTTTGATAGCCATTTTGTCTAGTGCGTGAGAGTTGTATTATGCTTTGTTAGTTGGACCACCACACTTATCATTATATTTCCAAAATTTTGACTAAGTTATATTGAACCTTGGATGCTTGTAATGGATTTATGTATACCATGACTTGTGTGTTTTGTTTGTCAATGATATGTTTGTGATACTTGTCTTGTGTATTTTCTATTGATGTTGATTCTAACTTCTCTCTATCTTATAAAATAGATGCCTAATGTTACTATCAGCACGGCTGAAGAGTTCAAGGGAACTCGCTTTGGCACTCGTATTATTGAGCTCACTAGTGTGCTCAATCTTCCGCTTCCTAGCATCATGATGCTTCCCCTCACCAAGTTCGAGAAGAAGGACCTTTGGGGCTTCAAGGTTACTCAGCCAGGACGCCAGACTGAGCCAGCCACGGAGGCTATCACCTTCAAGCTTATGCATGATGACAAGGAGAGAGGCCTAGAGGTAGTCATGCAGGATTTACTTGGGCGTCTGTTAGGGAGACACTCTTGGGAGATTAGAGGTACTCACTTCCACGCATTCGGAAGACGCGACGAGGATGGTGAGGCTATTGAGTTCGAGGATACTGCTAGAGAGACGGCAGAGCCGATTTGTCTGTACCTTCAGGACTTAGAGGTTCTTCTTAGGCACCTAGATACTGATAGGACCAACGTCATGCTTAGCAATGACGAGCTCCAAGTGCAGCTTCGCGAGAAGGACAAGCTCTTTGCGGAGCAAGACGAGATATTCAAGGAAATGAAGGCCAAGTTTGAGAGTCAGGATAGGAAGTTCAAAAGCCAAGAGAAGAGAGTCCAAGATAGGAACAAGAGGATTCGAGAGATGACTGCAGAACTAGAGACCAAGGACTTCGAGCTTTAGAATCAGCAGGGTGTGATTGAGAGACTTCGTTCATAGAAGAGGGCTCTCAAAGCCAAGGTAGAGGCCTTGACTACCAATGTCGAGGAGTATAAGACCGCTATGGAGAATGCAGGTCTTACACTTGTCGACGAGGATGTTGATGCAGAGGAGTAGTGATGACTACTCGTTTATTTGTCATTTACCATGCTTTTGATTATTGAGTCGCAATGACCATCCAACATGTGGATGGCTTGCTATTGGTGTGTTTGCTTTTCAAACTTGTTGTTTATGTTGTTGAACCTTATGTTTTTTTATGCTTGTTTGGCGATTGTCTATGTGTTGTATTGTGCATAATAAGCATCTATGGGTATCTCATTCTTATCCTTATGAAAACCACAGATGCCTCCTCGACGTGCCAACCCCAACCCGAATAACAACAATGTCACCCCCGAGATGCAGCAGCTGATGATAGCACAGGCACAGCTGATGCAGACGATGACTCCTTTCATGCAGAATCAGAACAACAATAACAACAACAAAAACAACAACAAAAACAAAAACAAAAACAACAACAACAACAATAACAACAACAACAACAATCAGAATAACCCACCAGGATTTCACATGATCACCAGATTCTTAAGACTGAGGCCTGCTAAGTTCTCAGGAACTACTGATCCCATGGTGGCCAATGATTGTCTACGTTCAGTGAACAAGGATTTGGTAACTGTCGGCTGTACCGACGAGGAGAAAGTCGGGTTTGCAGCACACTTGTTGGAAGGACCAGCAGCTACTTGGTGGGATAACTTCCAGATCACCACTCCCATTGTGGATGTGACATGGGCTATCTTTGAAGATGGTTTCCGTACAGCTCACATCTCATCCGGAATGATGAGCTTGAATAAGAAGGAATTCCATAATCTGAAACAGCGCCACCGCAGCGTGGCTGAATATATTGAGGAGTTCAACAATCTGCCGCGTTATGCACCGGACGAAGTTGACACTGATGCCAAGAGGAAAGAGAAGTTCCTCGAAGGACTGAATGATGAACTGAATCTGCAATTATCTGTGGCCTATGTCCCCACCTACCAATCTCTTTGTGACAAAGCTGCCATCTTGGAGAGCAAGATGAAACATGTTGAAAGCAGGAAGAGGAAACACAACTCTAACAAGCACAACTCGGAATCGTCTCACAAGCGTTCCCATTATGATGATAGTGGGAGTTCTGGATCCCACAAGCATGGAAAGTACATCAGCCACCACAAACACAACCGTCATCATGACAACAAGCATCACCATAGTCATGACAATGACAAGTACAAGAATCACAAGAGTGGGTACAAGAACCGCCACAATGGAAGTGGAAGTGGTAGTGGAAGCTAGCCTGTCAAGAAGGATCTTAGTCAGGTTGAATGTTTCAAGTGCAAGAAGATGGGGCATTATGCAAATGAATACCCAGAAAAGAAAGTTGAAGGACCCAACAAGCCCAACCCTTTCCAAAAGGGACAGGAGAATCACATCAATGTGGAAGAGATCTATGAGGAACCTGATGCTATTGCTGGTAAGTTCAAACTCAATTCTATTCCAGCATTTGTTCTATTTGATACTAGTGCATCACATTCATTCATATCAAGAGAATTTCTTGAAAGAAATGAACTTCCAGTAGAAACTATTGGGTGTCCTATAAAAGTAAGTTCTCCTGGCGGAGAAATGATAGTGAACTCAGGATGTCATGATCTAGTCATAGAGTTTGGGAAGTATAAGTTTCCGGCTAATCTGATAATCCTAAATTCCCAAGGATTGGATGTCATTTTGGGAATGGACTGGATGACTAAGCACAAGGGAGTGCTGGATTGTGCCAACCATACCGTCACACTCACAACCCCAGAAAACAAAAGGATTAGATTCAAGACTAACTTTGAATCGAAAGGGAGTAAGCTAAATTATCTTAAGGGGGTTAGCATAGACAGTGTGCCAATTGTGAGAGAATATCCGGATGTGTTTCCGGAAGAATTGACGGGAATGCCACCAGATAGAGATGTGGAATTTCTGATTGATTTTCTACCAGGATCGGGACCAATAGCAAAGAGACCTTACAAGATGTCCGTTGATGAGTTCAAAGAACTCAAGAAACAACTTGGAGAACAGTTGCAGAAAGTATTTATTCAACCAAGTTCTTCATCTTGGGGAGCACCAGTCTTGTTTGTAGAAAAGAAAGATAGAAGTCAAAGGTTATGCATAGATTACCGTTCACTCAATGAGGTGACTATCAAGAACAAATACCCTTTGCCAAGAATCAATGACTTGTTTGATCAGTTAGAAGGAGCCTGTGTGTTCTCAAAAATTGATCCCCGATCAAGTTATTTCCAGCTCAAGGTAAGAGAACAAGACATACCTAAGACAGCTTTCACCACTAGGTATGGATTGTATGAGTACACCGTGATGCCATTTGGTTTGACCAATGCACCAGCTTACTTCATGAATATGATGAACAAGGTGTTCATGGAGTTCCTTGACAAGCTTGTTGTCGTTTTCATCGATGACATTTTGATCTACTCCAAAAGCAAAGAAGAGCACGAGGGACATTTGCGTTTGATACTTGAGAAGCTTAGAGAGCATAAGTTGTATGCCAAATTCAGTAACTGTGAATTTTGGTTAAATGAAGTTGGATTTCTTGGACACGTTGTGTCAGGAGATGGTGTAGCAGTTGATCCCGCTAAAGTGTCAGCTGTAACTGAATGAGAATCTCCTAAGTCAGTAAAAGAGGTTCGTAGTTTCCTTGGCTTGGCAGGATACTACAGAAGATTCATTGAGAATTTCTCCAAGGTAGCTAAGCCAATGACGAGTTACTAAAGAAAGATAAGAAATTTGCTTGGTCTGAAGGATGTGAGCTCAGTTTCCAAGAATTGAAGAAGAGACTAGTGACAGCACCAATCTTATGTCTGCCAGATTTGGAGAAAGATTTCCAAGTGTATTGTGATGCATCTCATCATGGATTAGGTGCATTGCTAATGCAAGAAGGGAAAGTTGTGGCTTATGCCTCGAGACAACTCAAAACTCATGAGGTAAATTACCCTACTCATGATTTTGAGTTAGCATCTGTTGTCCATGCACTCAAAACATGGATACATTATCTTTTGGGAAAGCGATGTGAAGTGTTCACATGTCACAAAAGTTTGAAGTATATTTTCACCCAGAAAGAAATCAACATGAGACAAAGAAGATGGCTAGAACTCATCAAGGACTATGACTTGAGTTTGAAGGGAATATGCCCTAAGAGGCAATAATAAAGTGTTTATTATGTGTATTCCAAGTATATGATAGATGTTTATTTTGCATGCTATAATTGTATTAATACGGAAACGTTAATACATGTGTGTTTAATAAACAAACAGAAAGTTCCTAGTTATGCCTCTCTCATAAACTAGCTCGTTGATTAACATGATGATCAAGGTTTCCTGATCATGGACATTGGATGTTGTTAATAACGGGATCACAACATTAGTGTAATGGTGTGATGAACATTCATCCGAAGTATAGCATTACGATCAAAGTCATTGAGTTTATATTGCTATAACAACTTACAAAGTGATCCTAATCCTTAGACCATGAGATCATGTCAATCACTAACACCGGAAGAGTTTCTTGATAACATCAAACGTCACACCGTAACAGGGTGATTATAAAGATGGATTCAAAACTAACAAAGTGTTATGTTGAGGCCCATGGATCGAGAGTGGAATTTTTTTATCCCGATGACGGATAGATATACTCTGGGCCCTCTCGGTGATATCACATTGATTAGCTTGCAAGCAAGTGATTTGATCACTAGAATGTTATATCACGGGAACGAGAAAAGAGTGCATGTCAGTAACGAGATCAAACTAGGTATGGAGATACCGATGATCGAATCTCGGACATGTAATATATCGTGAAACAAAGGGATTAAGATACTAGCATAAAAAGGTTCCGACGATCACAAGAAAGTCATCATTGAATGTGTGGGAGTCAGTATGGGTCTCCAGATCCCGCTTCTGATTATTGATCCGAGAGGGGTCTCGATCATGTCCGCATTATTCACGAACCGTAGGGTGACACACTTAAGAGACACCGACATCCAATTGGAGCAGAAGTTTCATGCTGAAAGAATAAACAAGCGCAGGGATTTATTTCACTAGATACCGAAACAGGTTTTCGGGTGAAATTGCATAAAGTGGTTATGCATGTGAAATAGAATTCTAGCAAGGGGTTATTTGTGAATGTTTGTCATTAAAGTAATTGAAAAAATTCTGAATAAAATAAAAGAGTTTTATTTAATGAGAGTTTGCATTAAATTTGGTGGAAATTTAATGGGAATTTGAGTGGATTTTTTGAGTGGAGAAAATTGAGGGGCCATTTTGTGAGTGGAGTGTCCACCCACATGAATGAAGGAGGGGAGGGGGCAGCCCCCATGGCCGGCGGCCACCCCCTTGGGTGCCCCCCTCCTCCTATAAAAGGCACCCCTCTTCTCACTTCTCACTCACACCTCCTCGTGAAGGATCTCTCTCCCCCTCTAGAATTTATTCCCCATGGTCTCGGACTAGCGAGATACATGTTCCCGGTGGCTATTCGGCAAGAAAGAGTTGTGATTCTGCTGCATCGCTGGAGCGAGGAGGCGGAGGTTGCTCGGTGCCTCGAACGTGTGTGCGAGCACGGATGCGCTGCTGATTTGCAGCGCTAGGACTTCCTCTCGATCTTGAGATCGGCAAGAGATCGTCTACATCAACCACGAGTTGAACTCGTTAAGCTTTGTCGGTCTTCAAGGGTATGTTCTCTACGGAAATACATCCGCCCGTTCTTTGTATCTAATAGATAGATCTTGTTACATAGTTCACATCGTAGGAAAATTGTTGTTTTCTATGCTGCGAACCCTACAGTGGTATCAAAGCCGGATCTATGCGTAGATGCTTTACACGGGTAGTACACATATGAGTATGTGGGCGATGATGATCATGTTGTTGCTACTTTGTTGTAATTTTGGATATTGGTGGCATAGTGGGATGAAGCGGCTCGGACAAACTTTACATGTCCTCGCACATGAGACCTGTTCCACGCTTGACATGCAACTAGTTTGCATAAGTGGCTAGCGGGTGTCTGTCTCTCCTACTATAGTCAATATCTATTTTGCAACGAGTTGTCAACAATTTGGTTATCCTCATTGTGGTTCATGTTCGTAGGTAAGAACAGTTCTATCTCGAAAGCCCTAGGCCGCGTAAAACTTGCAATGGATAAATTAGAGGCGTCTAGTTTAGATTGTTGCTGGGCTAGTGTTATGATATGGTGATGTTGTAAGTAGAAGTACGAGATGATACTCTTACAACATACATAACGTGTAGTCTCCGTAGACCTTGGAATTACACATATAGGTATGATAGTGATCATACCACGATGCACATGATAGAGATCATATGCGGGAACCATATCATTTCACTAATAAACATATGATGTTTGATATCATCTTATATTGCTTGTTTAGCGCTTTGTTAGCATAATAAGATGATCCCTCATTTAAATATCAAGATAAGAATGTGTTCTTCCTTTAGTATGCACCGACTATGTTTCGTCGCTCCAAGACATCACGTGATGATCGGGTGTTCTTGGATCCACGACCATATTTCGGGTGTAAAACAGTTACACACGCGAATACTAAAGTTCTAACTTGGCGAGCCTAGCATGTACAGACATGGCCTCGGAACACAGACCAAAATGTTAAGCATGAGTCATATAGTAGAGATGATGCCCATTTTATGCTCGCCTTTGAAGGTATACCGACTCACATGATGATCGGACTTGGTATAGTGGATTTGGTTCATGTAATCACCAAAAAGGCACGAAGGATGTCGTTTTTGAGTGGGAGTTCATTCGTAATATGGATTAGTTGAACTCAATCTATCATACACTTAGTCTAAACTTTACAAATTCTGTTGTAGATGGCACCACCTGCTTTTAATTTCAATGTGTTCATGTAGAAAGAGAAACTTGCAACGAATGGTAGCAACTTTACCGAATGGGCCATGAATTTGAGGATTCTCCTCTCTGCTGCACAAAAGCAATACGTGCAAGAAGCGCCACTAGGCCCCCCACCTTTCGAGGATGCCCCTGACGAGGAGAAGAATGTCTATCAGACTCGTCAGGAGGACCACAACTTAGTTCATTGCGGCATATTATATGGGCTAGAGCCGGAACTTCGAAAGCGTTTCGAAAACGGCAAAGCTTTTGATACAATGGGTGAGTTGAAATTGATTTTCGACACACATGCTGCTATAGAGAGCTACAATGCTTCAGAAAAGTTCTTTAGCTGCATGATGGAAGAGCACAGCTCCGTTAGTGAGCATGTACTCAAGATGTCGGGTTACGCCGATAAGCTTGTGTCCTTGGGAATAAGGATTCCCATTGACTTAGGCATCCATCATGTTCTGCAGTCTCTGCCACCTAGCTATAAGAGCTTTGTGATGAACTATAATATGCAAGGCATGAAGAAGTCTCTCCCCGAGCTTCTGTTAATGCTCAAAACTGCAGAAGTGGAGATCAAAAAGGAACATCAAGTGTTGATGATCAATAGGAACACTGGTTTCAAGAAAGACAAGAAGGGAAAATGGAAGGGAAGTAAGGGCGGCAAGCCGGTTGCCGTGCCTGAAAAGAAACCCCGAGTTGGACCTAAGTCTGATACCGAGTGCTACTATTGTAAGGGAACTGAGAACTGGAAGCGCAACTGCCCCAAGTATTTGGCAGACAAGAAGGCCGGCAAGGCAAACAAAGGTATATATGATATACATGTTATTGATGTGTACTTGACTAGTGCTCGCAGTAGGACCTGGGTATTTGATACCGATTCAGTTGCTAATATTTGTAACTCGAATCAGGGGCTGCGGAACAAGCGACCGCTAGCAAGGGGTGAGGTCAAGATGCGTGTCGGCAATGGATCAAGCGTTGATGTGATCGCCGTTGGAACGCTGCCTCTCCATTTGCCGTCGGGATTAGTTATAAACTTAAATAATTGTTATCTGGTGCCTGCACTGAGCATGAACATTGTATCTGGATCATGTTTGATGCGAAGTGGTTATTCATTTAAATCTGAGAACAATGGTTGTTCTATTTATATGAATGAAATCTTTTATGGTCATGCACCGATGATGAATGGTTTATTTATATTAGATCTCAATGATAATGTTACACATATTTATAATGTTGATGCTAAAAGGATTAAACTTAATGATGATATATCCGCATATATGTGGCACTGCCGTCTAGGTCATATTGGCGTTAAACGCATGAAGAAACTCCATTCAGATGGACTTTTGGAATCACTTGATTTTGAATCATTTGACACATGTGAGTCGTGCCTTATGGGCAAGATGACTAGAGCGCCGTTTTCTGGTTCAAGGGAACGGGCGACAGATTTATTGGAAATCATACATTCTGATGTATGTGGTCCAATGAGTGTGTCGGCGCGAGGTTCTAACACCCTCGCCTGATAAGGCTGAGTTCATGTGTATAGTGCCAATCCCTGGATCGGTTCACTGGCACACACAGTACAAAATGATACCAAATATAACTGTGCATCATAAACACAACGAATATGATCCAGAATTTACATTATTTATTCAAGTACACAGCGGAAAACGAATACAAGGTAGATCTCCATCCTTCAAATGTGCCACAGGCGAACAAATGTTGAGTGGAGTCTCGCGACCTATGAACGATCACTCAGATACGATATAACCTGCAACATGAAACGTTGCAGCCACGAATGGTCAATACATTGAATGTATGGCAAGTAGGCTAAAGTGGTTAACAACAGATCTATCAACTACATGCTTATTTGGCCAAGTGGAGTTCAGGCTCATTTGCATAAAGCAACAGTTTTATCCTAACATTTGTAACAAAGTAGTTTTCCAATACGATAAATAGGACACTCTGGTTCACTCCCAGGTGCTCCTACCCAATTATGTTCACCCAACAAGTTTTAAGCAATTAAGAAATGAGGATGAGTGAGAAATATCATAGCATCAGTATCAGGTCGCTCAAATTGTCCATAACCGGGGACACGGCTAATCGATTAGTTTATACACCCTGCAGGGGTTAGTACACTTTACCCATGTGACTTGGCCAGCCCATCTCGTACCACCACTCTCATATTGGGTGATGATAGGGAGAAGTCCAAGAAGGAACCGTTCAGGAAGTAGCTCCCCAATCCCGACGTGCACTGGTCCAACCTACACTATCTACATCTCTGGATACGTGGGTTCGAGTTACCACAACCTACTGAGTTCAACCAACCGCCCATTTCATTATTGGCACATGGTTGTACACGAAAGCTACCAAACAAAGAAACCAATCATTTCTCAGTGTCCTGGGCGGCATTCCCCACCAAAATCCACACTCGATGACCCAATCAATGCCATTCCGCCCAGGTGGTTCATTAAAACGTGTTGGTTTGTAATTTAGCAAAACATAATCCTTTCAAAACATATAACTTTTCATGATGTGATTCCCTTCCTCGTCTAAATAGCATAGCTAAGCAATCTACCAATACGATGGCTCATAAACAAGGAATACTAGGGAATAATATGGGACATAGCATAGCATATACACATCAATTCCTACATATGCAATTCTACAAAAACATCTACAATGCATAGGAAAACAGTAGGACATTTATGACCAAGATAGCACCACTTGCCTTTGTTGTAGATTTAGTCGATTAGATAATCCTCACAATTATAATGGCATCTTTCGCAATAACCACAATACTTGCAATCATAGTAGTTGCAATCACAGTGGTTGCACTCCTCGCAATCTAACGTTCGAAGCAAACAAAACAAACACACCATTCAAAACATTGCAAACATGCAACAGTGCAAAAATACAAGAAAACAATGATGAACAGATGCATGCATGACGATTTAATGAGTCACAATGGTTGCATTTAGTGTTCTGAACATAATTAGATTACATGATGCATGTGGAAAGTCATTTAATGCACTAAAGCTTTTATTACTAAATTTGTATCGATTTAATATGGCGTATACCACTTTAATTGAACTAAAGATGTTTATGTCGTATTAAATTGTGAACTAGATGCTACTGGATATATAATGCAATTTAGAGACAGTGGCAATTTGAATCACCTAAAAAGGAGTTATAGATATTTTCCTATGATTAAAACACTATTTCAATGGGTTTAAATATTTCTGTATGAATTTCTGTTTTAATAGTACCAAATAATTTGTCATGCAATTTCTCCGTATAGCTATTGTCAATAAAAAACCTTAGCACTTGGACTCACCCTAATCGGAGTTATAGATCTTTTTGTATGATTTAAATAGTTTTTAATGGTTTTAAATGATTCATATAGTTTCTGTTGTCTAAAAATCAAACTTTAAATTATATCTGTAATCTCCACGGAATTTTGATTTCAGGGACATATTATTTGTAATTTTCTGAATAGTATTTATTTTCTTATAAATTTATTACTCTATATAAGCCATTAAACCATTTAAATCTTCATGGCAAAACCTTACAGTAAAAGGCTGAACTAATTGCATATTGATGATCTACATGGAACCAGCTTTCCATCCAGATATCATTTATATTTTTGTGACAAGCAATTAATTTACTATGAATTTAATGATGTATAAACCCATTAAAACTAATCAAATTGCTACGGGTTAAATAATCTGTAAAGGCTAGATCCAATCAGATATTATTAAAGTACATTACAGTAGCTTCAATTTGATATATTATTCATATTTTTCAGAGTTACAGATAATTTCTTATGAATTTATTAACCTAAAATACCATTAAAACTAATTAAATTACTGCAGTAACCACGTACAGTAAAATTTGGATCTATTCCTATAATATGATTCTACGTGAAATTATCTTCAATTTGATATATTATACGCAATTTTTGGATGTGGTATGAATTTCTAATGAATTTTACAAGTTAGATCTATAATATGCAATTTTAAATTCGAACGGAATATTTCAGGGAATATTCCGCTGACTGGACAGGTTGACTTTGCATGCTAACTAGGACTAGATGTTGACCTGACGTTGACGTGGCGTTGATGAGGAAGCTGGCCGAGATGACGACATGGCACACATCGGTTTGATTGGATCTCGACCGTCTTGATAGGATCCGGTGGCTAGAAGAAGAGATTGACCCGATTTTGGCTCAGAATAGACAAGAAATAGATCTGTGTTAGAGAGACAAATCCGTAGGTCAAATTGAAAAACTCAGAACAAGAAAGTTGCGGGGAATCATTATTCCTACCTTCTCACCAAAGGAATTTGGATTTGAAGAAACGAGCGCGAGTACATCTTGGATTTACACCGTAAGATCTGAAATATTGCGATACGAAATTCTCTGGCTGTGGTGCATGAAAAGAGGTGAGGTTTGTCGGGATTGAAAGATTTCGACGATTCCTACAACTTTCGTTTTTTGACCAAAGGCAAACGACGAAGTCTAGATGGGTTAAAAAGCGAAATAAGATTCGGGCATATGTAGATTCGGAATTTCGAGAAGGAAAACTCGTACAGTGTGGCTCCACAAGTTTATATGGAGGTTTAGGATGGTTTAGAGATAGGCCTTGGAGTAGGGAACAAGTAGAAACAAACGGAAGTCGATTCGGAGTTGTAGATAAAAAGTTATGAGAGTGTGATTAGAGATAGGTTTGTCAAAAACTGATTCGCACCGTTTTTAAAGCAACCGATCGATCCACCTGTGTATGTGCGTGACTGCCTGGTCCGGTTGGCCCGGGTGGGCCGGCCCGTTTAGGTTTTTTTTATATACTTGTTTCCCTCATATCTTTTGCATACGAACTCCAAATGACATGATTCTTGTTTCTAAATTTTTCTAAAATCGAATAGATCATTATAGGATCAAATTTGTAATATTTTGACTAGTTTGGAAGTAGTGGGTTTATAAATCCTTGTATATTTCATTTTTTTTATATCTTTATGTGTTTGTATTTATTCCATAACTTTTTCATACTAGCTCCAAATGAGCTCAATTTTGTTTCTAAAATTTTGTAGTATTAATTGGATCTCTTTAGGCTATAATTATCAATAATTTATGCCTTAGCAACAGTGGGTTTTAATAAGTCAATTTAATTACCCTTAGGAACATTTGGGCGAATCAACTATAGGATTTAGATACCAGGATTTGGATTTAGTTTGTGAGAACTTTGCATGGATGTAATGAATGCTTATGAATGCTTCATGATTTTCATTTTGAAATCTTGCACACCAATTCTACAATCCATAATCAATCCATGCCCTTTTGCCTATATGGCTACTTAGGTCATAACAAAAGAATATAAGATTTTGAATTCAAGGTTGAGAGGATTTTCTATTCAAAAAGTTTCTTCTCTTTGAGAATTTTCAACATAGTCAAACAATCAATCAAACTTATTTATTTATTTCACATTCCAAAATTAGGATAATTTTGGGATGTGACAGACTACCACCCTTAAAAGAAATCTCGTCCCGAGATTTGGGAAGGCTAGAAAGAAAGAAAGGTTCGGGGATCCGTTAGGGCGCTACCACCCTTAAAAGAAATCTGACTAGGTCACTTCTCAAGGATTCACTTGGCTCCGGTAAATTCTTCTCTAGACATTTATTGACACAATGTCTCTTGCACATTCTAAACTTCATGATTGACAGATTCCAAGAAAACACTACTTGAACTAGCAGAACTCTCATGGTGGTCAATTAGGGGATGTTTACTTCATGGTACCCATAAATAATGGTTGGAATTCATCCTTACCGTATATTCCTACCCTTAGCAATGAATGCTTTTATAGAGGTGGAACAATCTACCATTCTAAGGTTTAGGCTCAACGCCGGCTCTCTGCTAAGGCTGAAAGGCACTCAAGATTTGCAAAGCCAACAGTACAAGAGCGAATAATAAGAGTAGTAGGAATGGTGATTAATCCATCCTGCACCCAAATCATTACCCTGTATGAGGATAGGTGAATCACGTTTTTCTATCACTCGGGCATTCTTACTTGCCCTGAAGAATGTTTCCATGGGCACGAGATAATGCTCTATGTATACTCCCATGTATTCAATCAACAAAGCTACTACTGAAACTAAACTATTGATATTTCAACTTTCAGGTTGGGTAATCTACTACATAACATCATGTGCAACACTTCATACTTCCACATCTCTTTTTTTCCCATTAGAGAAAGCATTCTCCTTCCTAAATGCATTGTGTTGTAGAACCTTACACTTAACACATCATTGTATCTTCAAGGGTTCGAGATAGGGAAGAATAGATTCTATAGGAAAGAAACGACTAAGAAAATAATCCTACTCATAACTATATGAAGCATTCAATGTCACAAACAAGAAAAAAATTATAAGAAATCAACACACAAGCAAGCACTTGCATAACAATAATATAGAGGTATAAATTTAGTAGTATATAATCACAAAATAGTTTGAAAGCATTGGGAACAATACTAGAGTAAAATAGAGCAACATATAAGCAATAAACTAAATCTGTCAAAGCGGTACAGCAGACTTCACAAATTTTTCTGACCGACCTAAACTCGTCCGATATTTTATCCAATTTTTGTGCATGTACTACAGGTAATTACGCTCCAGATCCTATTTTTTATATTTTTCTGAGTTATCAATAAAATATGAAAAATCGCGCGGCACAATAGGTCAGGCAGAAAACTGCAGCAGTAATCCCACGAATTTCAATCAATTCACACCATTAAAATAATTTTAAAACCACACGAAAACTCCAGCAACTTTAGAGTTTCAAAACAACAGATCCTAAACAAGGCATCACACGATATGGTTCAGTACAAACAAGCAAGCAACCTATATTGTCATACCACATAAGTTGGTAGGAACAATATGCTAACACGATAGCGATGATCTCCTAAAGAGATAAAATATGGTGGTCCAGACCTAACCAAACTTGATGAGATGTTTATTTATGTCATACTATTTGTTCTTTTACTTAGCTAACTCTCATATAGGTATCATAAGAATGGACAACTACAAATTTGAACAAGAAGAGGTTATAGAAAAGATAGACAAGAAATATAAGAACATCTAATAAGTATAAAATATGATAGTTCTCCTAATAGAGGTCTTCTATTGCTAATCTATTTCTAAGGTCACGATCCTATAGTCAACACACAGCTCTGATACCATCTTGTAACACCCTCGCCTGATAAGGCTGAGTTCATGTGTATAGTGCCAATCCCTGGATCGGTTCACTGGTACACACAGTACAAAATGATACCAAATATAAATGTGCATCATAAATACAACGAATATGATCCAGAATTTACATTATTTATTCAAGTACACAGCGGAAAACGAATACAAGGTAGATCTCCATCCTTCAAATGTGCCACAGGCGAACAAATGTTGAGTGGAGTCTCGCGACCTATGAACGATCACTCAGATACGATATAACCTGCAACATGAAACGTTGCAGCCACGAATGGTCAATACATTGAATGTATGGCAAGTAGGCTAAAGTGGTTAACAACAGATCTATCAACTACATGCTTATTTGGCCAAGTGGAGTTCAGGCTCATTTGCATAAAGCAACAGTTTTATCCTAACATTTGTAACAAAGTAGTTTTCCAATACGATAAATAGGACACTCTGGTTCACTCCCAGGTGCTCCTACCCAATTATGTTCACCCAACAAGTTTTAAGCAATTAAGAAATGAGGATGAGTGAGAAATATCATAGCATCAGTATCAGGTCGCTCAAATTGTCCATAACCAGGGACACGGCTAATCGATTAGTTTATACACCCTGCAGGGGTTAGTACACTTTATCCATGTGACTTGGCCAGCCCAGCTCGTACCACCACTCTCATATTGGGTGATGATAGGGAGAAGTCCAAGAAGGAACCGTTCGGGAAGTAGCTCCCCAATCCCGACGTGCACCGGTCCAACCTACACTATCTACATCTCTGGATACGTGGGTTCGAGTTACCACAACCTACTGAGTTCAACCAACCACCCATTTCATTATTGGCACATGGTTGTACACGAAAGCTACCAAACAAAGAAACCAATCATTTCTCAGTGTCCTGGGCGGCATTCCCCACCAAAATCCACACTCGATGACCCAATCAATGCCATTCCGCCCAGGTGGTTCATTAAAACGTGTTGGTTTGTCATTTAGCAAAACATAATCCTTTCACAACATATAACTTTTCATGATGTGATTCCCTTCCTCGTCTAAATAGCATAGCTAAGCAATCTACCAATACGATGGCTCAAAAACAAGGAATACTAGGGAATAATATGGGACATAGCATAGCATATACACATCAATTCCTACATATGCAATTCTATAAAAACATCTACAATGCATAGGAAAACAGTAGGACATTTATGACCAAGATAGCACCACTTGCCTTTGTTGTAGATGTAGTCGATTAGATAATCCTCACAATTATAATGGCATCTTTCGCAATAACCACAATACTTGCAATCATAGTGGTTGCACTCCTCGCAATCTAACGTTCGAAGCAAACACAACAAACACACCATTCAAAACATTGCAAACATGCAACAGTGCAACAATACAAGAAAACAATGATGAACAGATGCATGCATGACGATTTAATGAGTCACAATGGTTGGATTTAGTGTTCTGAACATAATTAGATTACATGATGCATGTGGAAAGTCATTTAATGCACTAAAGCTTTTATTACTAAAGTTGTATCGATTTAATATGGCGTATGCCACTTTAATTGAACTAAAGATGTTTATGTCGTATTAAATTGTGAACTAGATGCTACTGGATAGATAATGCAATTTAGAGACAGTGGCAATTTGAATCACCTAAAAAGGAGTTATAGATATTTTGCTATGATTAAAACACTATTTCAATGGGTTTAAATATTTCTGTATGAATTTGTGTTCTAAAAGTACCAAATAATTTCTCATGCAATTTCTCTGCATAGCTATTGTCAATACAAAACCTTAGCGCTTGGATTCACCCTAATCGGAGTTATAGATCTTTTTGTATGATTTAAATAGTGTTTAATGGTTTTAAATGATTCATATAGTTTCTCTTGTCTAAAAATCAAACTAAAATTATATCTGTAATCTCCACGGAATTTTGATTTAAGGGCCATATTATTTGTAATTTTCTGAATAGTATTTATTTTCTTATAAATTTATTACTCTAAATAAGCCATTAAACCATTTAAATATTCACGGCAAAACCTTACAGTAAAAGGCTGAACTAATTGCATATTGATGATCTACATGGAACCAGATTTCCATCGGTATATCATTTATATTTTTGTGACAAGAAATTAATTTACTATGAGTTTAATGATTTATAAATCCATTAAAACTAATTAAATTGCTGCGGGTTAAATAATTGGCAAAGGCTAGATCCAACCAGATATTATTAAAGTACATTACAGTAGCTTCAATTTTATATATTATTCATATTTTTCGGAGTTACAGATAATTTCTTATGAACTTATTAACCTAAAAGACCATTAAAACTAATTAAATTACTACAGTAACCACGTAAAGTAAAATTTGGATCTATTCTGATAATATGATTCTACGTGAAATTATCTTCAATTTGATATATTATATGCAATTTTTGGACGTGGTATGAATTTCTAATGAATTTTACAAGTTAGATCTATAATATGCAATTTTAAATTCGAACGGAATATTTCAGGGAATATTCCGCTGACTGGACAGGTTGACTTTGAATGCTAACTGGGACTAGATGTTGACCTGACGTTGACGTGGCGTTGATGAGTAAGCTGACCGAGATGACGACATGGCACACATTGGTTTGATTGGATCTCGACCGTCTGGATAGGATCCGGTGGCTAGAAGAAGAGATTGACCCAATTTTGGCTCAGAATAGACAAGAAATAGATCTGTGTTAGACAGACAAATCCGTAGGTCAATTTGAAAAACTCAGAACATGAAAGTTGCGGGGAATCATTATTCCTACCTTCTCACCCAAGGAATTTGGATTTGAAGAAACGAGCGCGAGTACATCTTGGATTTACACCGTAAGATATGAAATATTGCGATACAAAATTTTCCGGCTATGGTGGATAAAAAGAGTTGAGGTTTGTAGGGATTGAAAGATTTCGACGATTCCTACAACTTTCATTTTTGACCGAAGGCAAACGACGAAGTCTAGATGGGTTAAAAAGCGAAATAAGATTCGGAAATATGTAGATTCGGGATGTCGAGAAGGAAAACTCGTACAGATGTGGCTCCACGAGTTTATATGGAGGTTTAGGATAGTTTAGAGATAGGCCTTGGAGTAGGGAACAAGTAGAAACAAACGGAAGTCGATTCGGAGTTGTAGATAAAAAGTTATGAGAGTTTGATTAGAGATAGGTTTGTCAAAAACTGATTTGCACCGTTTTTAAAGCAACCAATCGATCGACCTGTGTACGTGCGTGACTGCCTGGTCCGGTCGGCCCGGGTGGGCCGGCCCATTTAGGTTTTTTTTTATACTTGTTTCCCTCATATCTTTTGCATACGAACTCCAAATGACATGATTCTTGTTTCTAAAATTTTCTAAAATCGAATAGATCATTATAGGATCAAATTTGTAATATTTTGACTAGTTTGGAAGTAGTGGGTTTATAAATACTTGTATATTTCATTTTATTTATATCTTTATGTGTTTGTATTTATTCCATAACTTTTTCATACTAGCTCCAAATGAGCTCAATTTTGTTTCTAAATTTTGTAGTATTAATTGGATCTCTTTAGGCTATAATTATCAATAATTTATGCCTTAGAAACATTGGGTTTTTATAACTCAATTTAATTACCCTTAGGAACATTTGGGCGAATCAACTATAGGATTTAGATACCAGGATTTGGATTTAGTTTGTGAGAACTTTGCATGGATGTAATGAAATGCTTATGAATGCTTCATGATTTTCATTTTGAAATCTTGCACACCAATTTTACAATCCATAATCAATCCATGTCCTTTTGCCTATATGGCTACTTAGGTCATAACAAAAGAATATAAGATTTTGAATTCAAGGTTGAGAGGATTTTCTATTCAAAAAGTTTCTTCTCTTTGAGAATTTTCAACATAGTCAAACAATCAATCAAACTTATTTATTTATTTCACATTCCAAAATTAGGAGAATTTTGGGATGTGACAGAGGTGGATATCGTTATTTTGTTACTTTCACTGATGATTTGAGTAGGTATGGTTATATCTACTTGATGAAACACAAGTCTGAAACCTTTGAAAAGTTCAAGGAATTTCAGAATGAAGTAGAAAATCATCGTAATAGAAAGATCAAATTTCTACGGTCCGACCGGGGAGGTGAGTATCTAAGTTACGAGTTTAGCACTCAAATGAAAGAGTGTGGAATTGTTTCACAACTCACGCCTGCCGGAACACCACAGCGAAATGGTGTGTCGGAACATCGTAATCGTACTTTATTAGATATGGTTCGATCTATGATGTCTCTAACGGACTTGCCGTTGTCATTTTGGGATTATGCACTAGAAACAGCTGCATTCACTTTAAATCGGGCACCATCTAAATCCGTTGAAAAGACACCGTATGAATTGTGGTTTGGAAACAAACCTAAGCTGTCATTTATTAAAGTTTGGGGATGCGATGTTTATGTGAAGAAACTTCAACCGGATAAACTCGAACCCAAAGCGGAAAAATGCGTCTTCATAGGATACCCTAAGGAAACTATTGGGTATTCCTTCTATCACAGATCCGAGGGCAAGGTTTTTGTTGCCAAGAATGGATCCTTTCTAGAGAAAGAGTTTCTCGCGAAAGGTGTGAGTAGTCGGAAGGTAGAACTCGAAGAGGTTATTGAACCTTCTCTTCAAAGTATGGCGTGTAGCGCAGCGCCGGAAGTTGTTCCCGAGTTGGCTTCACTTGTTGAAGAGGGAACTAATGATAATTATCATGAAACTCCAAAAGAGAGTATTACCGAACCTCGCAGGTCTTGCAGGACGCGTGCAGCTCCTGAACTGTACGGAAATCCTGTCATGAATTTCATGGTTGATGAAAATGATGACCCTGCGACGTATGAAGAAGCGATGATGAGCCCGGATTCCAACAAATGGTTAGAAGCCATGAAATCCGAGATGGAATCCATGTACGAAAATCAAGTTTGGAACTTGGTAGAATTACCTCACGACCGAAAGGTCGTGTAGAACAAATGGATTTTCAAAAGGAAAACTGATGCTGATGGTAAAGTGACCATCTATAAAGCTCGACTTGTCGCAAAGGGGTTTCGACAAATTCAATGAGTTGACTACGATGAGACATTGTCTCCCGTAGCGATGCTAAAGTCAGTTAGGATTATGTTAGCAATTGCTGCATATTTCGATTATGAGATATGGCAGATGGATTTCAAAACCGCGTTTCTCAATGGTAATATTGAAGAAGAGTTGTATATGATACAACCAAAGGGTTTTGTCGATCCTAAGGATGCTAACAAGGTGTGCAAGCTTCAGCGATCCATCTATGGATTGAAGCAAGCATCACGAAGTTGGAATCTCCGCTTTGATGAGGTGATCAAAGAGTTTGGATTTGTCCAAACTTATGGAGAAGCTTGTATTTACAGGAAAGTGAGTGGGAGCAATGTGGCATTTCAGATATTATATGTGGATGACATATTATTGATCGGAAATGATATAGATCTTTTAAACAGTGTTAAAAGTTATCTAAACAGCAAATTTTCAATGAAGGACCTAGGTGAAGCGTCATACATATTAGGCATAAAGATCTATCGAGATAGATCTAGGCGCCTAATAGGGCTATCGCAAAGTACATACCTTGATAAGATTTTAAAGAAGTTTAAAATGGACGGAAGTAAGAAGGGGTTCTTACCTATGTTGCAAGGCAAGACATTGAGTAAGACTCAAAGTCCGGCTTCGGCGGAAGAAAGAGAGATAATGGACAAGGTCCCCTATGCTTCAGCCATAGGCTCTATAATGTACGCCATGCTATGCACAAGACCGGATGTGGCACATGCTATTAGTTTGACTAGTAGGTACCAATCGGATCCAGGTTCGGAACACTGGATAGCGGTCAAGAATATCCTTAAGTACTTGCGAAGAACTAAGGATATGTTTCTTGTATACGGAGGCGAAGAAGAGCTCGTCGCTAAGTGTTATGTCGAAGCTAGCTTTGACACCGATCCGGATGACTCTAAGTCTCAATCCGGATACGTATTTCTCATGAATGGTGGAGCGGTTAGTTGGAGGAGTTCCAAACAACCTGTGGTGGCGGGATCAAAAATGGAGGCCGAATATGTTGCTGCTTCAGAAGCGGGTCAGGAAGCAGTTTGGATGAAGGAGTTCATATCCGAACTAGGTGTGGTTGCAAACGCGTTGGACCCAATGGTGATCTATTGTGACAACAATGGTGCCATTGCCAATGCCAAAGAGCCAAGGTCTCACAAGCATTCCAAGCATATTAAGCGCCGGTTTCACTCCATCCGCGACCATGTCAAGGATGGAGATATAAAGATTTGTAAAGTACATACGAATCTCAATGTAGCAGATCCGTTGACTAAAACTCTCCCTAGAGCAAAACATGATCAACACGAGAACTCGATGGGTGTTAGATTTATCACTATGTAACTAGATTATTGTCTCTAGTGCAAGTGGGAGACTGAAGGGAATATGCCCTGAGAGGCAATAATAAAGTGTTTATTATGTGTATTCCAAGTATATGATAGATGTTTATTTTGCATGCTATAATTGTATTAATACAGAAACGTTAATACATGTGTGTTTAATAAACAAACAGAAAGTTCCAAGTTATGCCTCTCTCATAAACTAGCTCGTTGATTAACATGATGATCAAGGTTTCCTGATCACAACATTAGTGTAATGGTGTGATGAACATTCATCCGAAGTATAGCATTACGATCAAAGTCATTGAGTTTATATTGCTATATCAACTTACGAAGTGATCCTAATCCTTAGACCATGAGATCATGTCAATCACTAACATCGGAAGAGTTTATTGATAACATCAAACGTCACACCATAACAGGGTGATTATAAAGATGGATTCAGAACTAACCAAGTGTTATGTTGAAGCCCATGGATCGAGAGTGGAATTTGTTCATCCCGATGAAGGATAGATATACTCTTGGCCCTCTCGGTGATATCACATTGATTAGCTTGCAAGCAAGTGATTTGATCACTAGAATGTTATATCACGGGAACGAGAAAAGAGTGCATGTCAGTAACGAGATCAAACTAGGTATGGAGATACCGATGATCGAATATCGGACATGTAATATTTCGTCAAACAAAGGGATTAAGATACTAGCATAAAAAGGTTCCGACGATCACAAAAAGTCATCGTTGAATGTGTGGGAGTCAGTATGGGTCTCTAGATCCCGCTTCTCATTATTGATCCGAGAGGGGTCTCGATCATGTCCGCATTATTCACGAACCGTAGGGTGACACACTTAAGAGACACCGACATCCAATTGGAGCAGAAGTTTCATGCCAAAAGAATAAACAAGCGCAGGGATTTATTTCACTAGATACCGAAACAAGTTTTCGGGTGAAATTGCATAAAGTGGTTATGCATGTGAAATAGAATTCTAGCAAGGGGTTATTTGTGAATGTTTGTCATTAAAGTAATTGACAAAATTCTGAATAAAATAAAAGAGTTTTATTTAATGAGAGTTTGCATTGAATTTGGTGGAAATTTAATGGGAATTTGAGTGGATTTTTTGAGTGGAGAAAATTGAAGGTCCATTTTGTGAGTGGAGTGTCCACCCACATGAATGAAGGAGGGGAGGGGGCAGCCCCCATGGCCGGCGGCCACCCCCTTGGGTGCCCCCTCCTCCTATAAAAGGCACCCCTCTTCTCACTTCTCACTCACACTCCTCGTGAAGGATCTCTCTCCCCCTCTAAAATTTATTCCCCATGGTCTCGGACTAGCGAGATACATGTTCCCGGTGGCTATTCGGCAAGAAAGAGTTGTGCTTCCACTGCATCGCTGGAGCGAGGAGGCGGAGGTTGCTCGGTGCCTCGAACGTGTGTGCGAGCATGGATGCGCTGCTGATTTGCGGCGCTAGGACTTCCTCTCGATCTTGAGATCGGCAAGAGATCGTCTACATCAACCACGAGTTGAACTCGTTAAGCTTTATCGGTCTTCAAGGGTATGTTCTCTACGGATATACATCTGCCCGTTGTTTGTATCTAATAGATAGATCTTGGTACATAGTTCACATCGTAGGAAATTTTTTGTTTTCTATGCTGCGAACCCTACAGAGTTTGCAATACCACCCCGGTAAAGCAAATGTTGTAGCGGATGCTCTAAGCCGTAAGGTGTTTGTGAATGGCCTTACTATGGGAAAGTTGCCAGATGATCTGTGTGCCCAATTTAGAGATCTCAGATTGGAGATTGTGCCTGAAGGACATCTCATGACATTGGATGTTCAACCCACATTGTTGGACAAGATCAAGGAAGCCCAAAAGACAGACAAGGAAATTGAGGTGATTAAGGAAAACATTGGAAAGGGAAAGGCCAAAGGATTCCATGAAGACGAACAGGGCACTTTATGGTATGGAAAACGTATCTGTGTTCCACAAGATCCGGAGCTTCGGAAACTGATTTTACAGGAAGCACACAACTCACCATATTCCATTCATCCGGGTAACACCAAAATGTACATGGATATGAAAGAAAGGTTTTGGTGGAATAATCTCAAGAAAGACATCGCCGAACAGATTGATTTGTGTGATGTATGTAGTAGAGTGAAAGCGGAACATCAGAAACCAGCAGGATTGCTACAACCACTGCCTATTCCTGATTGGAAGTGGGACAAGATTGGCATGGATTTTATCACCGGATTACCAAGGTCCAGGTCAGGATATGATTCTATTTGGGTAGTAGTGGATCGCCTCACTAAAGTGGCTCATTTCATACCCGTGAAGACAACCTACACAAGTGCTAAGTTGGCCAAGATCTACATGAATAGGATTGTGTGTTTGCATGGAGTACCCAAGAGTATTGTGTCTGATAGGGGAACTCAATTCACTTCTCATTTTTGGAGGCAACTACATGAGTCATTGGGAACGAGATTGGAATTCAGCACTACTTTTCATCCTCAGACTGATGGACAGACAGAAAGGACCAACCAGATTCTCAAAGATATGTTGAGAGCATGTGCTCTAGACTATGGATCTAGTTGGGATGAAAGTCTGCCTTACGCAGAATTCTCTTACAATAACAGCTATCAAGCCAGTATTGAGATGGCACCATTTGAGTTTCTCTATGGGAGAAAGTGTACCACCCCATTACTATGGAATGGTGTGGGAGAAAGAAATTTGTTCGGACCAGAACTAATCAAAGAAGCTGAAGAGAAATTCAAGCTAGTTAAGGACAGATTGAAGATAGCACAGTCCCGACAGAAGAGCTACGTAGATCCTAAGCATAGGGAAGTCACCTATGAAGTGGGTGATAGAGCTTATCTTAGAGTGTCACCACTTCGTGGAGTGAAGAGGTTTGGAGTCAAAGGAAAATTGGCCCCAAGATATGTTGGACCATTCAAGATTCTGAGTCGTAAAGGAGAAGTAGCTTATGAGATTGAATTTCCAGAATCCTTGTCTGCAGTTCACAATGTGTTTCATGTGAGTCAGCTAAAGAAATGCCATCCAGAGATGGAAGAGACTTCTTTGAAGGATACTATACCTTTGGAGGAGGTTCAATTGGAAAGTGATCTCACTTATGAGGAAAAACCTATCAAGATTCTTGAGACTCCAGAAAGAGTTACTCGGACTAAGACTATCAAATTCTGCAAAGTTCAATGGAACCATCATTCCGAAGAAGAAGCAACATGGGAAAGAGAAGATGATCTTCAGAAAGACCACCCTCACCTATTTGCTAGCCAATCCAAATCTCGAGGGCGAGATTCACCTTAAGGGGGTTAGATTTGTAACATCCCTAAAATCATGTTTTCAAAGATTGCATATCATCCATGCATGCATAATCATTTAGGGATCATTTTCAAAGTCATTTCAAAGAACAGAAGCATTGAGTGCTATTATTTTATGTAGACAAGCATTGATCCAATGCTACTCTCTAGTGAGAGAATACTTGTTTCAAACCAAGGTTTGTTTGTTCATAAGTTGGTTTGGTTGAGTTCCAAAGCTTGGACAAAAATTTCCAAAACAAAATATAGTTTAAAACCATTTTCTTATCTTTATCAAATCTTGTGCTAAGGCACTGTTTTTATTTTAAAACTCCAATGGAACCAAGCAAGTCTGGTGAGACAGCATAGTTTTGTACTAGAAAGTGTGAGGTTTCTTTTTACAAAAGTCCAGAACAAGTTTGAAATCAAACACATTTGAAAACATTTGAATTTGATTCCTGGAAAATCAAACAGAAAATGGAAAAAGAGAAAAGAATTAGAAAAGGGCTGGCGCTGCTAATCTAGCCCAGAACCAGATCCAGCCCAAAAGCCCACCCGGGCCACTCCCCTTCTGCTTCTTCTATCACCCGCACCGAACCAACCCACACCGTCGTTGACTGGTGGCCCCTCTCCACGTCACCTTCTTCTTCCCCAAAATCGCGCGCGCAGTCACTGCTCGCCGTTACCTCGCCGTAGTCACTGCCCCGCTTAAATCCCATTGATGCAGGGAGTAATCCTCGCCCCCGCTCTGGCTATTTAATCCCCACCCCTCGACGACCATTTCCCCTCACTCAACACCTTTTCTCCGCCACCAGGCTGCCCACAATCCCACTTGCACCGCCGCGGTACCGAGCGTCTCCGGCGTACGATTCCGGTAAACATCGACCGCCCCCCTGTCTCGGATTTATACGAGCATGATCAGTGTGTCCTTGCGCATCTTCTCATGCCCTTCCTTTGCTCTGTTTCGTCCTAGAGCGTCATCATCTTCCACCTCTGGAAGCAACCGAAGCTCAGCGCAACTCCGGTAACACCCACTGGTAGTTTCCGACCACCCCTTCCTCTCTTTTGGATACTCACATGTTTGCCAGGCTTGTGCGCATCTAACGGCACCTCTGGTTTGTCTTAGCGCGCACCACAACCTCGCCCCCGACGACGCCAGAGCTTGCCCGGCGACAGGTTTCACTCCGATGAGCAATAGCAGCCGAGTCCGAGCGCCCCTGTCTCTCCCTCGACCACCTCGAGCACCGTAGCGACCACGCAAACCTAGTAATCATATCCACACCTTCCCGCGCGATCTAAATCACCGACAACCTCTCTGACAGAGCCGCGCCGCCGCTAGCGCCGCCCGTCTATGGTCGTTTGATCAGGAGCCGTAGGATCTAGATCCAACGATTAGAATTAGATCTGAAGTGAAGCGGTATGCGTTGATCTAATCCGTGCGTGTTAATTTAGATCTAACGGCCCGCGAGTGTGATCCGGTACGAAACGATATCGGCCAATCAGACGCTGCCGCGTGGCTAGTTCTTTGTTTTAAAAATCTGAATTAGATCTATTAGTGATTCAAACTTGTAAAATTCATAACTTTTGATCCACACGATAAAATTTTGTAAATTTTATATCATTGGAATCAGGAGAAAGAATCCTATCTGCTTATGCAATGTGTTTAATGTTTTGCCTCTGTAAAAATGGTTATTTTTTTGCAGAGACATATGTAGGCTTAATTTGAATATGGAAATTATTTGAAAAATGTTTTAAAGATCAAATAAGGTTTATTTTGAGTATCATGGTCTTGTTTATGTTTCAGTACTGTTTAGTTGTCTTGTTTGGTGTAGAAAAATCATCACATGGCATTTGCATATATTCATATATTTTTCTTTGTATATTTATTATGTGATTTTGGTGCCATTATTTTATGTGTAGATTTTGGTGCTAATAGTGATTGTGGTTGTGAAGATTGTTTCTACTCCCCAAACTACCAAGGCAAATGGTGCTTCATGTTTCTATCCCAATATTTTACCTATGCATTAGAAATATTTTGTATAGGACCTGCATGATTATTTTGCTAAGTATCTATATGCTATGCTTGGGAAATCCTAGTAGTTGTAGCAATGTTAAAATTACCTTTAAGTTAAGATACTTGCTATTGCCATGCTTAGCCTAGCTAGTAGTAGCCAAGGGTGGATTATATAATCATGCTATGAGAAATATTTCTAAGTCTTTGGACTTATGTTTTACTTAATAAAAAACTAAGTGAATGAAACACCTGGGTGGAATGGAAAGATTGGCTTGTGTTGAGTGGTTACACAAGGCCCATTTCTATGGTTTACCTTGTGTATCTCACTTGTGGAAAGCCACCCAGGAACAAAGGGATTTGAGATGCCAAATGTTAAGAAGCTTCTAGTGCAGCCACATGGCATTATGGGCTCTGCCTGGATCATATAGGATGCAATAACTTAGCCATTTGGACAGTTGGTGGTAGTGGGATGATAGGTTGGAACGCGTCCATTTGGTCTAACGGGAGGCTTCTGAAAGGTCCTGTCTTGGTGAAAATCAAGTCTTGTGGGGAAAGTGCACAACCTCTGCAGATGGAAGAATCTAAGTACTTAGCCATGTCCCTGGTATTGGACAACTTGAGCATCAAGACATGGAAGCTATCAAGAATCTCCTCATCCCAATTTTCTAAGTAAAACTTGTGGTTGAACAAGGGTGAAGGTACACCAATTTATATTGGTGTTTCCTTGGGGAAAAGTTTTGTCAAAGAAAAACTTAGTGTTTTCAACTAATAGGCAAAACCTATTTTGAGAAAAGCAAGCCTAAGCTACACTTAGCCCAATTCATATAGTATTTAGGAGTTAATATTCTACTAAGGTATCACTTGCCAATACTATTCCAATGTATTGACCCACTATGGCTATAACTTGTGATGTTGCAGGTTATTCTGTTGATGAATAGGGGTTATGAGTCTACACTCAACATGCTTGCATGTGGCACATGAAGATGAAGACTTATTTATATTGTTATGGTTAAACTCTTGTATTAGGCCTATGGCCATGGAGTTGTAAAAGACTATTTTTGTCTCTGGAATGATATGTAATAATGACCTTTGTTTCTATGTACTTCATCTTAAACTGTGGATGCTAGCATTGATCCAGGGACTAGCACTGCAATCACAGGGATCCTTACCTTTAAAAGGGAGGGATCTTACATCTACACGTTCTTCATTGTGTTTATGTGGATTCTGGAGTAGTGAGTTTTGGCACTTGAAGTCGGCGGTTTTGTGCTTAGATTTTGACGGTGCCATTGGGCATCATCACTTGAGCGCATGGTTCCGACTACGAATCTTCCGACTCACGAAAAGTCAAGCATAAAAACCAAAGTAATGGATAAGCCAGCACTTGCTTAAAAAATATTTACATGCTGGAACTAGTACTTGAGTAGCAGGAAACACAGTAGTTTTTCCACATACATACATCCAGAGGAGACAAATATTACAAAGTGTTTTTGATTCCTCTGGCGTAGGAGACTTTTGAAGGGAATATGCCCTGAGAGGCAATAATAAAGTGTTTATTATGTGTATTCCAAGTATATGATAGATGTTTATTTTGCATGCTATAATTGTATTATTACGGAAACGTTAATACATGTTTGTTTAATAAACAAACAGAAAGTTCCTAGTTATGCCTCTCTCATAAACTAGCTCGTTGATTAACAAGATGATCAAGGTTTCCTGATCATGGACATTGGATGTTGTTAATAATGGGATCACAACATTAGTGTAATGGTGTGATGAACATTCATCCGAAGTATAGCATTACGATCAAAGTCGTTGAGTTTATATTGCTATAACAACTTACGAAGTGATCCTAATCCTTAGACCATGAGATCATGTCAATCACTAACACCGGAAGAGTTTCTTGATAACATCAAACGTCACACCGTAACAGGGTGATTATAAAGATGGATTCAGAACTAATAAAGTGTTATGTTGAGGCTCATGGATCGAGAGTGGAATTTGTTCATCCCGATGACGGATAGATACTCTGGGCCCTCTCGGTGATATCACATTGATTAGCTTGCAAGCAAGTGATTTGATCACTAGAATGTTATATCACGGGAACGATAAAAGAGTGCATGTCGGTAACGAGATCAAACTAGGTATGGAGATACCGATGATCGAATCTCGGACATGTAATATATCGTGAAACAAACGGATTAAGATACTAGCGTGAAAGGTTCCGACGATCACAAGAAAATCATCGTTGAACGTGTGGGAGTCAGTATGGGTCTCCAGATCCCGCTTCTGATTATTGATCCGAGAGGGGTCTCGATCATGTCCGCATTATTCACGAACCATAGGGTGACACACTTAAGAGACACCGACATCCAATTGGAGCAAAAGTTTCATGCCGAAAGAATGAACAAGCGCAGGAATTTATTTCACTAGATACCGAAACAGGTTTTCGGGTGAAATTGCATAAAGTGGTTATGCATGTGAAATGGAATTCTAGCAAGGGGTTATTTGTGAATGTTTGTCATTAAAGTAATTGACAAAATTCTGAATAAAATAAAAGATTTTTATTTAATGAGAGTTTGCATTAAATTTGGTGGAAATTTAATGGGAATTTGAGTGGACTTTTGACTGGAGGGAATTTAAAGGAGATTTGTGAGTGGAGTGTCCACCCACATGAAGAGGGGAGGGCAAGGGGGCAGCCCCATGCGCCGGCCACCCCCTTGGGGTTCCCCCCTCCTCCTATAAAAGGAGCCCCCCTCCTCACTTGTCTCTCACACCTCCTCGTGAAGGATCTCTCTCCCCCTCTAGAATTTATCCCCCATGGTCTCGGACTAGCGAGATACATGTTCCCTGGGGCTATTCGGCAAGAAAGAGTTGTGCTTCCGCGACATCGCTGGAGCGAGGAGGCGGAGGTTGCTCGGTGCCTCGAACGTGTGTGCGAGCACGGATGCGCTGCTGATTTGCGGCGCTAGGACTTCCTCTCGATCTTGAGATCGGCAAGAGATCGTCTACATCAACCACGAGTTGAACTCGTTAAGATTTGTTGGTCTTCTAGGGTATGTTCTCTACGGATATACATCCGCCCGTTGTTTGTATCTAATAGATAGATCTTGGTACATAGTTCACATCATAGGAAATTTTTTGTTTTCTATGCTGCGAACCCTACAGTGGTATCAGAGCCGGATCTATGCGTAGATGCTTTACACGGGTAGTACACATATGAGTATGTGGGCGATGATGATCATGTTGTTGCTCCTTTGTTGTAATTTTGGATATTGGTGGCATAGTGGGATGAAGCGGCCCAGAAAAACTTTACATGTCCTCGCACATGAGACCTGTTCCACGCTTGACATGCAACTAGTTTGCATAAGTGGCTAGCGGGTGTCTGTCTCTCCTACTATAGTCAATATCTATTTTGCAAGCGAGTTGTCAACAATTTGGTTATCCTCGTTGTGGTTCATGTTCGTAGGTAAGAACGGTTCTATCTCGAAAGCCCTAAGCCACGTAAAACTTGCAATGGATAAATTAGAGGCGTCTAGTTTAGATTGTTGCTGGGCTAGTGTTATGATATGGTAGTGTTGTAAGTAGAAGTATGAGATGATACTCTTACAACACACATAGCGTGTAAACTCCATAGACCTTGGATTTACACATATAGGTATGATAGTGATCATACCACGATGCACATGATAGAGATCATCTGCGGGAACCATAACATTTCACTAATAAACATGTGATGTTTGATTGCATCTTATATTGCTTGTTTAGCGCTTTGTTAGCATAATAAGATGATCCCTCATTTAAATATCAAGATAAGAATGTGTTCTTCCTTTAGTATGCACCGATTATGTTTCGTCGCTCCAAGACATCACGTGATGATCGGGTGTTCTTGGATCCACGACCATATTTCGGGTGTAAAACAGTTACACACGCGAATACTAAGGTTCTAACTTGGAGAGCCTAGAATGTACAGACATGGCCTCAGAACACGGATCGAAAGGTTAAGCATGAGTCATATAGTTGATATGATGCCCATTTGATGCTCGCCTTTGAAGCTACACCGACTCACGTGATTATCGGAGTTGGTGTAGTGGATTTGGTTCATGTAATCACCAAAAAGGCACGATGGATGTCGTTTTTGAGTGAGAGTTCATTCGTAATATGGATTAGTTGAACTCAATCTATCATACACTTAGTCTAAACTTTACAAATTCTGTTGTAGATGGCACCACCTGCTTTTAATTTCAATGTGTTCATGGAGAAAGAGAAACTAGCAACGAACGGTAGCAACTTTACCGAATGGGCCATGAATTTGAGGATTCTCCTCTCTGCTGCACAAAAGCAATATTTGCTAGAAGCGCCGTTAGGCCCCCCACCTCTTGATGATGCCCCTGACGAGGAAAAGAATGTCTATCAGACTCGTCAGGAGGACCACAATTTAGTTCATTGCGGCATATTGTATGGGCTAGAGCCGGAACTTCGAAAGCGTTTCGAAAATGGCAATGCATTTGATACAATGGGTGAGTTGAAAATGATTTTTGACACACATGCTGCTGTAGAGAGCTACAACGCTTCAGAAAAGTTCTTTAGCTGCATGATGGAAGAGCACAACTCCGTTAGTGAGCATGTACTCAAGATGTCCGGTTACGCCGATAAGCTTGTGTCCTTGGGAATAACGATTCCCATTGACTTAGGCATCCATCGTGTTCTGCAGTCTCTGCCACCTAGCTATAAGAGCTTCGTGATGAACTATAATATGCAAGGCATGAAGAAGTCTCTCCCCGAGCTTCTTTCAATGCTTAAAACTGCAGAAGTGGAGATCAAAAAGGAACATCAAGTGTTGATGATCAATAGGAACACTGCTTTCAAGAAAGACAAGAAGGGAAAACGGAAGGGAGTAAGGGCGGCAAGCCTGTTTCCGTGCCTGAAAAGAAACCCCGAGTTGGACCTAAGTCTGATACCGAGTGCTACTATTGTAAGGGGACTGGCCATTGGAAGCGCAAATGCCCCAAGTATTTGGCAGACAAGAAAGCCGGCAAGGCAAACAAAGGTATATATGATATACATGTTATTGATGTGTACTTGACTAGTGCTCGCAGTAGCACCTAGGTATTTGATACCGGTTCAGTTGCTAATATTTGTAACTCGAATTAGGGGCTGCGGAACAAGCGACCGCTAGCAAGGGGTGAGGTCAAGATGCGTGTCGGCAATGGATCAAGCGTTGATGTGATCGCCGTCGGAACGCTGCCTCTCCATTTGCCGTCGGGATTAGTTATAAACTTGAATAATTGTTATCTGGTGCCTGCACTGAGCATGAACATTGTATCTGGATCGTGTTTGATGCGAAGTGGTTATTCATTTAAATCCGAGAACAATGGTTGTTCCATTTATATGAATGAAATCTTTTATGGTCATGTACCGATGATGAATGGTTTATTTCTATTAGATCTCGATGATAATGTTACACATATTCATAATGTTGATGCTAAAAGGATTAAACTTAATGATGATATATCCGCATATATGTGGCAGTGCCGTCTAGGTCATATCGGCGTTAAACGCATGAAGAAGCTCCATTCGGATGGGCTTTTGGAATCACTTGATTATGAATCATTTGATACATGTGAGCCATGCCTTATGGGCAAGATGACTAGGACGCCGTTTTCCGGTACAATGGAACGGGCGACAGATTTATTGGAAATCATACATTCTGATGTATGTGGTCCAATGAGTGTGTCGGCGCGAGGTGGATATCGTTATTTTGTTACTTTCACGGATGATTTGAGTAGATACGGTTATATCTACTGGATGAAACACAAGTCTGAAACCTTTGAAAAGTTCAAGGAATTTCAGAATGAAGTGGAAAATCATCGTAATAGAAAGATCAAATTTCTACGGTCCGACCGTGGAGGTGAGTATCTAAGTTACGAGTTTAGCACTCACATGAAAGAGTGTGGAATTGTTTCACAACTCACGCCTGCCGGAACACCACAGCGAAATGGTGTGTCGGAACGTCGTAATCGTACTTGATTAGATATGGTTCGATCTATGATGACTCTGACGGACTTGCCGTGGTCATTTTGGGGTTATGCACTAGAAACTGCTGCATTCACTTTAAATCGGGCACCATCTAAATCCGTTGGAATGACACCGTATGAATTGTGGTTTGGAAACAAACCTAAGCTGTCTTTTCTTAAAGTTTGGGGATGCGATGTTTATGTGAAGAAACTTCAACCGGATAAACTCGAACCCAAAGCGGAAAAATGCGTCTTCATAGGATACCCTAAGGAAACTATTGGGTATTCCTTCTATCACAGATCCGAGGGCAAGGTTTTTGTTGCCAAGAATGGATCCTTTCTAGAGAAAGAGTTTCTCGCGAAAGGTGTGAGTAGTCGGAAGGTAGAACTCGAAGAGGTTATGGAACCTTCTCTTCAAAGTATGGCGAGTAGCGCAGCGCCGGAAGTTGTTCCGGAGTTGGCTCCACCTGTTGAAGAGGGAACTAATGATAATGATCATGAAACTCCAAAAGAGAGTACTACCGAACCTCGCAGGTCAAGTAGGACGCGTGCAGCTCCCGAGCTGTACGGAAATCCTGTCATGAATTTCATGGTTGATGAAAATGATGACCCTGCGACGTATGAAGAAGCAATGATGAGCCCGGATTCCAACAAATGGTTAGAAGCCATGAAATCCGAGATGGAATCCATGTATGAAAATCAAGTTTGGAACTTGGTGGAATTACCTCACGACCGAAAGGCCATGGAGAACAAATGGATTTTCAAAAGGAAAACTAATGCTGATGGTAATGTGACCATCTATAAAGCTCGACTTGTCGCAAAGGGGTTTTGACAAATTCAAGGAGTTGACTACGATGAGACATTCTCTCCCGTAGCGATGCTAAAGTCAGTTAGGATTATGTTAGCAATTGCTGCATATTTCGATTATGAGATATGGCAGATGGATGTCAAAACCGCGTTTCTCAATGGTAATATTGAAGAAGAGTTGTATATGATACAACCAAAGGGTTTTGTCGATCCTAAGGATGCTAACAAGGTGTGCAAGCTTCAGCGATCCATCTATGGATTGAAGCAAGCATCACGAAGTTGGAATCTCCGCTTTGATGAGGTGATCAAAGAGTTTGGATTTGTCCAAACTTATGGAGAAGCTTGTATTTACAAGAAAGTGAGTGGAAGCAATGTGGCATTTCTGATATTATATGTGGAAGACATATTATTGATCGGAAATGATATAGATCTTTTAAACAGTGTTAAAAGTTATCTAAACAGCAAATTTTCAATGAAGGACCTAGGTGAAGCGTCATACATATTAGGCATAAAGATCTATAGAGATAGATCTAGGCGCCTAATAGGGCTATCGCAAAGTACATACCTTGATAAGATTTTAAAGAAGTTTAAAATGGAAGGAAGTAAGAAGGGGTTCTTACCTATGTTGTAAGGCAAGACATTGAGTAAGACTCAAAGTCTGGCTTCGGCGGAAGAAAGAGAGATAATGGACAAAGTCCCCTATGCTTCAGCCATAGGCTCTATAATGTACGCCATGCTATGTACAAGACTGGATGTGGCACATGCTATTAGTTTGACTAGTAGGTACCAATCGGATCCAGGTTCGGAACACTGGATAGAGGTCAAGAATATCCTTAAGTACTTACGAAGAACTAAGGATATGTTTCTTGTATACGGAGGTGAAGAAGAGCTCGTCGCTAAGTGTTATGTTGACGCTATCTTTGACACCGATCCGGATGACTCTAAGTCTCAATCCGGATACGTATTTCTCATGAATGGCGGAGCGGTTAGTTGGAGGAGCTCCAAACAACATGTGGTAGCGGGATCAACAACGGAGGCCAAATATGTTGCTGCTTCAGAAGCGGCTCAGGAAGCAGTTTGGATGGAGTTCATATCTGAACTAGGAGTGGTTGCAAACGCGTTGGACCCAATGGTGATCTATTGTGACAACAATGGTGCCATTGCCAATGCCAAAGAACCAAGGTCTCACAAGCATTCCAAGCATATTAAGCGCCGGTTTCACTCCATATGCGAACATGTCAAGGATGGAGATATAAAGATTTGTAAAGTACATACGGATCTCAATGTAGCAGATCCGTTGATTAAAACTCTCCCTAGAGCAAAACATGATCAACACCAGAACTCAATGGGTGTTAGATTTATCACTATGTAACTAGATTATTGTCTCTAGTGCAAGTGGGAGACTGAAGGGAATATGCCCTGAGAGGCAATAATAAAGTGTTTATTATGTGTATTGCAAGTATATGATAGATGTTTATTTTGCATGCTATAATTGTATTAATACGGAAACGTTAATACATGTGTGTTTAATAAACAAACAGAAAGTTCCTAGTTATGCCTCTCTCATAAACTAGCTCGTTGATTAACAAGATGATCAAGGTTTCCTGATCATGGACATTGGATGTTGTTAATAACGGGATCACAACATTAGTGTAATGGTGTGATGAACATTCATCCGAAGTATAGCATTACGATCAAAGTCATTGAGTTTATATTGCTATAACAACTTACGAAATGATCCTAATCCTTAGACCATGAGATCATGTCAATCACTAACACCGGAAGAGTTTCTTGATAACATCAAACGTCACACCGTAACAGGGTGATTATAAAGATGGATTCAGAACTAATAAAGTGTTATGTTGAGGCTCATGGATCGAGAGTGGAATTTGTTCATCCCGATGACGGATAGATATACTCTGGGCCCTCTCGGTGATATCACATTGATTAGCTTGCAAGCAAGTGATTTGATCACTAGAATGTTATATCACGGGAACGAGAAAAGAGTGCATGTCGGTAACGAGATCAAACTAGGTATGGAGATACTGATGATCGAATCTCGGACATGTAATATATCGTGAAACAAAGGGATTAAGATACTAGCGTAAAAGGTTCCGACGATCACAAGAAAGTCATCGTTGAATGTGTGGGAGTCAGTATGGGTCTCCAGATCCCGCTTCTGATTATTGATCCGAGAGGGGTCTCGATCATGTCCGCATTATTCACGAACCGTAGGGTGACACACTTAAGAGACACCGACATCCAATTGGAGCAAAAGTTTCATGCTGAAAGAATGAGCAAGCGCAGGAATTTATTTCACTAGATACTGAAACAGGTTTTCGGGTGAAATTGCATAAAGTGGTTATGCATGTGAAATGGAATTCTAGCAAGGGGTTATTTGTGAATGTTTGTCATTAAAGTAATTGACAAAATTCTGAATAAAATAAAAGAGTTTTATTTAATGAGAGTTTGCATTAAATTTGGTGGAAATTTAATGGGAATTTGAGTGGACTTTTGAGTGGAGGGAATTTAAAGGAGATTTGTGAGTGGAGTGTCCACCCACAAGAAGAGGGGAGGGCAAGGGGGCAGCCCCATGCGCCGGCCACCCCCTTGGGGTTCCCCCCCTCCTCCTATAAAAGGAGCCCCCCTCCTCACTTGTCTCTCACACCTCCTCGTGAAGGATCTCTCTACCCCTCTAGAATTTATCCCCCATGGTCTCGGACTAGCGAGATACATGTTCCCTGTGGCTATTCGGCAAGAAAGAGTTGTGCTTCCGCGGCATCGCTGGAGCGAGGAGGCGGAGGTTGCTCGGTGCCTCGAACGTGTGTGCGAGCACGGATGCGCTGCTGATTTGCGGCGCTAGGACTTCCTCTCGATCTTGAGATCGGCAAGAGATCGTCTACATCAACCACGAGTTGAACTCGTTAAGATTTGTCGGTCTTACAGGGTATGTTCTCTACGGATATACATCCGCCCGTTGTTTGTATCTAATAGATAGATCTTGGTACATAGTTCACATCGTAGGAAAATTTTTGTTTTCTATGCTGCAAACCCTACAGTGGTATCAGAGCCGGATCTATGCGTAGATGCTTTACACGGGTAGTACACATATGAGTATGTGGGCGATGATGATCATGTTGTTGCTCCTTTGTTGTAATTTTGGATATTGGTGGCATAGTGGGATGAAGCGGCCCGGACAAACTTTACATGTCCTCGCACATGAGACCTGTTCCACGCTTGACATGCAACTAGTTTGCATAAGTGGCTAGCGGGTGTCTGTCTCTCCTACTATAGTCAATATCTATTTTGCAAGCGAGTTGTCAACAATTTGGTTATCCTCGTTGTGGTTCATGTTCGTAGGTAAGAACGGTTCTATCTCGAAAGCCCTAAGCCACGTAAAACTTGCAATGGATAAATTAGAGGCGTCTAGTTTAGATTGTTGCTGGGCTAGTGTTATGATATGGTAGTGTTGTAAGTAGAAGTATGAGATGATACTCTTACAACACACATAGCGTGTAAACTCCATAGACCTTGGATTTACACATATAGGTATGATAGTGATCATACCACGATGCACATGATAGAGATCATCTGCGGGAACCATAACATTTCACTAATAAACATGTGATGTTTGATTGCATCTTATATTGCTTGTTTAGCGCTTTGTTAGCATAATAAGATGATCCCTCATTTAAATATCAAGATAAGAATGTGTTCTTCCTTTAGTATGCACCGATTATGTTTCGTCGCTCCAAGACATCACGTGATGATCGGGTGTTCTTGGATCCACGACCATATTTCGGGTGTAAAACAGTTACACACGCGGATACTAAGGTTCTAACTTGGCGAGCCTAGCATGTACAGACATGGCCTCAGAACACGGATCGAAAGGTTAAGCATGAGTCATATAGTTGATATGATGCCCATTTGATGCTCGCCTTTGAAGCTACACCGACTCACGTGATGATCGGAGTTGGTGTAGTGGATTTGGTTCATGTAATCACCAAAAAGGCACGAGGGATGTCGTTTTTGAGTGGGAGTTCATTCGTAATATGGATTAGTTGAACTCAATCTATCATACACTTAGTCTAAACTTTACAAATTCTGTTGTAGATGGCACCACCTGCTTTTAATTTCAATGTGTTCATGGAGAAAGAGAAACTAGCAACGAACGGTAGCAACTTTACCGAATGGGCCATGAATTTGAGGATTCTCCTCTCTGCTGCACAAAAGCAATATGTGCTAGAAGCGCCGTTAGGCCCCCCACCTCTTGATGATGCCCCTGACGAGGAAAAGAATGTCTATCAGACTCGTCAGGAGGACCACAATTTAGTTCATTGCGGCATATTGTATGGGCTAGAGCCGGAACTTCGAAGCGTTTCGAAAATGGCAATGCATTTGATACAATGGATGAGTTGAAAATGATTTTCGACACACATGCTGCTGTAGAGAGCTACAACGCTTCAGAAAAGTTCTTTAGCTGCATGATGGAAGAGCACAGCTCCGTTAGTGAGCATGTACTCAAGATGTCGGGTTACGCTGATAAGCTTGTGTCCTTGGGAATAACGATTCCCATTGACTTAGGCATCCATCGTGTTCTGCAGTCTCTACCACCTAGCTATAAGAGCTTCGTGATGAACTATAATATGCAAGGCATGAAGAAGTCTCTCCCCGAGCTTCTGTCAATGCTTAAAACTGCAGAAGTGAAGATCAAAAAGGAACATCAAGTGTTGATGATCAATAGGAACACTGGTTTCAAGAAAGACAAGAAGGGAAAACGGAAGGGAGTAAGGGCAGCAAGCCTGTTTCCGTGCCTGAAAAGAAACCCCGAGTTGGACCTAAGTCTGATACCGAGTGCTACTATTGTAAGGGGACTGGCCACTGGAAGCGCAACTGCCCCAAGTATTTGGCAGACAAGAAAGCCGGCAAGGCAAACAAAGGTATATATGATATACATGTTATTGATGTGTACTTGACTAGTGCTGGCATTAGCACCTGGGTATTTGATACCGGTTCAGTTGCTAATATTTGTAACTCGAATCAGGGGCTACGGAACAAGTGACCGCTAGCAAGGGGTGAGGTCAAGATGCGTGTCGGCAATGGATCAAGCGTTGATGTGATCGCCGTCAGAACGCTGCCTCTCCATTTGCCGTCAGGATTAGTTATAAACTTGAATAATTGTTATCTGGTGCCTGCACTGAGCATGAACATTGTATCTGGATCGTGTTTGATGCGAAGTGGTTATTCATTTAAATCTGAGAACAATGGTTGTTCCATTTATATGAATGAAATCTTTTATGGTCATGCACCGATGATGAATGGTTTATTTCTATTAGATCTCGATGATAATGTTACACATATTCATAATGTTGATGCTAAAAGGATTAAACTTAATGATGATATATCTGCATATATGTGGCACTGCCGGCTAGGTCATATCGGCGTTAAACGCATGAAGAAGCTCCATTCGGATGGGCTTTTGGAATCACTTGATTATGAATCATTTGATACATGTGAGCCATGCCTTATGGGCAAGATGACTAGGATGCCGTTTTCCTGTACAATTGAACGGGCGACAGATTTATTGGAAATCATACATTCTGATGTATGTGGTCCAATGAGTGTGTCGGCGCAAGGTGGATATCGTTATTTTGTTACTTTCACGGATGATTTGAGTAGATACGGTTATATCTACTTGATGAAACACAAGTCTGAAACCTTTGAAAAGTTCAAGGAATTTCAGAATGAAGTGGAAAATCATCGTAATAGAAAGATCAAATTTCTACGGTCCGACCGTGGAGGTGAGTATCTAAGTTACGAGTTTAGCACTCACATGAAAGAGTGTGGAATTGTTTCACAACTCACGCCTGCCGGAACACCACAGCGAAATGGTGTGTCGGAACGTCGTAATCGTACTTTATTAGATATGGTTCGATCTATGATGTCTCTGACGGACTTGCCGTGGTCATTTTGGGGTTATGCACTAGAAACTGCTGCATTCACTTTAAATCGGGCACCATCTAAATCCGTTGGAATGACACCGTATGAATTGTGGTTTGGAAACAAACCTAAGCTGTCTTTTCTTAAAGTTTGGGGATGCGATGTTTATGTGAAGAAACTTCAACCGGATAAACTCGAACCCAAAGCGGAAAAATGCGTCTTCATAGGATACCCTAAGGAAACTATTGGGTATTCCTTCTATCACAGATCTGAGGGCAAGGTTTTTGTTGCCAAGAATGGATCCTTTCTAGAGAAAGAGTTTCTCGCGAAAGGTGTGAGTAGTCGGAAGGTAGAACTCGAAGAGGTTATGGAACCTTCTCTTCAAAGTATGGCGAGTAGCGCAGCGCCGGAAGTTGTTCCGGAGTTGGCTCCACCTGTTGAAGAGGGAACTAATGATAATGATCATGAAACTCCGAAAGAGAGTACTACCGAACCTCGCAGGTCAAGTAGGACGCGTGCAGCTCCCGAGCTGTACGGAAACCCTGTCATGAATTTCATGGTTGATGAAAATGATGACCCTGCGACGTATGAAGAAGCAATGATGAGCTCGGATTCCAACAAATGGTTAGAAGCCATGAAATCCGAGATGGAATCCATGTATGAAAATCAAGTTTGGAACTTGGTGGAATTACCTCACGACCGAAAGGCCGTGGAGAACAAATGGATTTTCAAAAGGAAAACTGATGTTGATGGTAATGTGACCGTCTATAAAGCTCGACTTGTCGCAAAGGGGTTTCGAAAAATTCAAGGAGTTGACTATGATGAGACATTCTCTCCCGTAGAGATGCTAAAGTCAGTTAGGATTATGTTAGCAATTGCTGCATATTTCGATTATGAGATATGGCAGATGGATGTCAAAACCGCGTTTCTCAATGGTAATATTGAAGAAGAGTTGTATATGATACAACCAAAGGGTTTTGTCGATCCTAAGGATGCTAACAAGGTGTGCAAGCTTCAGCGATCCATCTATGGATTGAAGCAAGCATCACGAAGTTGGAATCTCCGCTTTGATGAGGTGATCAAAGAGTTTGGATTTGTCCAAACTTATGGAGAAGCTTATATTTACAAGAAAGTGAGTGGGATCATTGTGGCATTTCTGATATTATATGTGGATGACATATTATTGATCGGAAATGATATAGATCTTTTAAACAGTGTTAAAAGTTATCTAAACAACAAATTTTCAATGAAGGACCTAGGTGAAGCGTCATACATATTAGGCATAAAGATCTATAGAGATAGATCTAGGCGCCTAATAGGGCTATCGCAAAGTACATACCTTGATAAGATTTTAAAGAAGTTTAAAATGGACGGAAGTAAGAAGGGGTTCTTACCTATGTTGCAAGGCAAGACATTGAGTAAGACTCAAAGTCCGGCTTCGGCGGAAGAAAGAGAGATAATGGACAAAGTCCCCTATGCTTCAGCCATAGGCTCTATAATGTACGCCATGCTATGTACAAGACCGGATGTGGCACATGCTATTAGTTTGACTAGTAGGTACCAATCGGATCCAGGTTCGGAACACTGGATAGCGGTCAAGAATATCCTTAAGTACTTACGAAGAACTAAGGATATGTTTCTTGTATACGGAGGTGAAGAAGAGCTCGTCGCTAAGTGTTATGTTGACGCTAGCTTTGACACCGATCCGGATACTCTAAGTCTCAATCCGGATACGTATTTCTCATGAATGGAAGAGCGGTTAGTTGGAGGAGCTCCAAACAACCTGTGGTAGCGGGATCAACAACGGAGGCCGAATATGTTGCTGCTTCAGAAGCGGCTCAGGAACCAGTTTGGATGAAGGAGTTCATATCTGAACTAGGAGTGGTTGCAAACGCGTTGGACCCAATGGTGATCTATTGTGACAACAATGGTGCCATTGCCAATGCCAAAGAACCAAGGTCTCACAAGCATTCCAAGCATATTAAGCGCCGGTTTCACTCCATCCGCGAACATGTCAAGGATGGAGATATAAAGATTTGTAAAGTACATACGGATCTCAATGTAGCAGATCCGTTGACTAAAACTCTCCCTAGAGCAAAACATGATCAACACCAGAACTCAATGGGTGTTAGATTTATCACTATGTAACTAGATTATTGTCTCTAGTACAAGTGGGAGACTGAAGGGAATATGCCCTGAGAGGCAATAATAAAGTGTTTATTATGTGTATTGCAAGTATATGATAGATGTTTATTTTGCATGCTATAATTGTATTAATACGGAAACGTTAATACATGTGTGTTTAATAAACAAACAGAAAGTTTCTAGTTATGCCTCTCTCATAAACTAGCTCGTTGATTAACAAGATGATCAAGGTTTCCTGATCATGGACATTGGATGTTGTTAATAACGGGATCACAACATTAGTGTAATGGTGTGATGAACATTCATCCGAAGTATAGCATTACGATCAAAGTCATTGAGTTTATATTCCTATAACAACTTACGAAATGATCCTAATCCTTAGACCATGAGATCATGTCAATCACTAACACCGGAAGAGTTTCTTGATAACATCAAACGTCACACCGTAACAGGGTGATTATAAAGATGGATTCAGAACTAATAAAGTGTTATGTTGAGGCTCATGGATCGAGAGTGGAATTTGTTCATCCCGATGACGGATAGATATACTCTGGGCCCTCTCGGTGATATCACATTGATTAGCTTGCAAGCAAGTGATTTGATCACTAGAATGTTATATCACGGGAACGAGAAAAGAGTGCATGTCGGTAACGAGATCAAACTAGGTATGGAGATACTGATGATCGAATCTCGGACATGTAATATATCGTGAAACAAAGGAATTAAGATACTAGCGTAAAAGGTTCCGACGATCACAAGAAAGTCATCGTTGAATGTGTGGGAGTCAGTATGGGTCTCCAGATCCCGCTTCTGATTATTGATCTGAGAGGGGTCTCGATCATGTCCGCATTATTCACGAACTGTAGGGTGACACACTTAAGAGACACCGACATCCAATTGGAGCAAAAGTTTCATGCCGAAAGAATGAACAAGCGCAGGAATTTATTTCACTAGATACCGAAACAGGTTTTCGGGTGAAATTGCATAAAGTGGTTATGCATGTGAAATGGAATTCTAGCAAGGGGTTATTTGTGAATGTTTGTCATTAAAGTAATTGAAAAAATTCTGAATAAAATAAAAGAGTTTTATTTAATGAGAGTTTGCATTAAATTTGGTGGAAATTTAATGGGAATTTGAGTGGACTTTTGAGTGGAGGGAATTTAAAGGAGATTTGTGAGTGGAGTTTCCACCCACATGAAGAGGGGAGGGCAAGGGTGCAGCCCCATGCGCCGGCCACCCCCTTGGGGTTCCCCCCTCCTCCTATAAAAGGAGCCCCCCTCCTCACTTGTCTCTCACACCTCCTCGTGAAGGATCTCTCTCCCCCTCTAGAATTTATCCCCCATGGTCTCGGACTAGCGAGATACATGTTCCCGATGGCTATTCAGCAAGAAAGAGTTGTGCTTCCGCTGCATCGCTGGAGCGAGGAGGCGGAGGTTGCTCGGTGCCTCGAACGTGTGTGCGAGCACGGATGCGTTGCTGATTTGCGGCGCTAGGACTTCCTCTCGATCTTGAGATCGGCAAGAGATCGTCTACATCAACCACGAGTTGAACTCGTTAAGCTTTGTCGGTCTTCAAGGGTATGTTCTCTACGGATATACATCCGCCCGTTGTTTATATCTAATAGATAGATCTTGGTACATAGTTCACATCGTAGGAAATTTTTTGTTTTCTATGCTGCGAACCCTACAACTTTGAGGTAGCATCATCGGCAGCAGGAGAGCCATCCTGATCATCTTCAAAGTCGGTGGTCTTGAGGGACTCGGAGGAGCTATGGTGGCCACCGAGGCACAAAGGCATTGGGATCGACCAACTCGGCAACCCTGGTGTCGAAGCCGGCGAGCGATGCCCAGATAGCTTTGTGATCTATCTTCTGTCTGTCATCGTCTATGTCGGGCAGACCCGAGGTCACTGTGTCGATGTCGGCATTCTCGTAGTGATCCTTTACCATCGCCAGCGACATTCTAGCACCATCTCGGGTACATGAAGCTTTCCAGCTTACGATACTCTCGGGGGCTTGGCGCAGAATCTCCGAGTACTTCATGACGAAATCCACCGCCTTGTTCTCACTATCCAGCAGTTCCATGTTCTTGGATTGCTCAACAATGTCCTTGTCCTTGGCGATAGCTTCTGCATGTCAGAGAAATAACAGCACACAATGAGTAGTCGGAGCGTGATGGCACAAGACCAGGTTTGAATGCGAAATTAAAAGGAAAAACAGACTCTTGCTCTTGATGATTTGATCCTTCAAGAAGGCAGTTTTACGCTTTTTAGCTTCCAGTTCAGCGCGCATCTTGTGGAACTTCTCGTTGGCGACGCCTCGCTGAGAATTCCAATTCAATGGAAAAAAGATGAAAGTTGCTTAGTCTACTTTGAGAATCTAGCCATATAAATATCCACCTAGCGGCTCGAGGGCTATAGTGAGAGTTTTTTACTCGGCAATATGCTTATTCTTTCTTTAAGCATCTATACGGAACTAATTATGTTCCAACTAGAGGCTTAGGGGCTACAGTATTGAAATTTACAAACACTGCGTATGCTACTCAAAAAGTACCTAGTTGGAATAATTCATTAAAACTACATACTTGGGGACTATAGTGCGAATTTTTCTAGCTTAGTCACTCTTAGAGCATTCAGATGCAAAGACCTATGGTTTTCCGTATAAATCCTTGGGGGCTACAGTGGGATACTAATTATGAAATGCAAAAGGCAAACAAAACTTACAAGTGCGATGAACTTGAGGTTAGTGGCACTCTTGGCAAATATCTTGCTGAAGGAAATACTATTTCCGTGCAAGATATCCGCCTTCTTGAGCAGCTCCTCAAGACCACGGGTCGGAGAAGTTTGCGCTGCACCAGGAGCCAGAGCTGAGCTACTCGGCGTAAGCGCCATATAGACAATCTTTGGGAGCTCTGTCGACGTCCTGGGTGTAGTGGCGCCGCCTTCAGCAGATGTTGCGTCTACCACCATCGCCTTACCGCTACCAGTGGCACCCTTAGCCGGAGCTTCAGCCACTTTGGACACGGTGCTTTCTTGTGATGCCTGCTTGTCGACAACAGCAAGATCTGCGGTTACACCTAGGTCCACTTCCATGGCGGAAGGGCCAGACGCTACCTTGGCAGGAGAGCTTGTCGGTGCGGCAGCAGGCTGGACGCTGGGAGTGGTAGGGGCGATGGCGGGAGATGCTTGGTGCAACATATCTCTAATGTTTTTATAATCCCCCGATGTTTTGGAGGTCTTCTTCAACCTCAAACTAGCCTTCTTCATGAAATGTGCAAAAGTATAAGTACAGGAATAAGACGAGTAAGAGACAATGTCGGATGAGAAGAAGCTTACACAACGGTTGGTGCCTTGGTAAAAGGGATGCCGGTAATTATTCTTTTCTTCGCCTCTAGGGAGGTGGTGGACTTCTTGGAGGCTCCACCCTACGTCTTCTTTTTCTTGCCTCCATCAGCAACATCATAGGTGGAGCTCTTTCGCTTATGTGCCAACGGGACATCATCGTCGGACACGACGGTGACTTTCTTCATCTTGGGGTCATAGATTTGGACAGCCATGCTATCCTCATCTATACTATTTAGCTGTTAAGTGAAATCCTGAAGTGTTAGATGAAATGATAATGGCTAGACGGAAGAACTGGAGTATATATCATACACGGAAAATAAACACATACCTCTGGGCGTGTGCTGTCCACGAACATATCGTAGGTGATGGTGAAGCCACACTTCCTATCCTTCACCTTGCGATATCTTTGAGGCGAAGCTCGATGGAGTCACTCGAGAAGTTGTCCTCGGAGATGCAGAGGCTATCCTTTCTATCCTTTGTATACTGGTGCATCATCTTCGTATGGTGCTGCAGAGGCTGGATCCGCTTGACGAACAATCACATGGCTAGGTGCAATCCGGTCAAACCCGTCTCTACGAACCACTCGATTCGCCTTATGGCGCGGGAAGCTTCATCGTCGGAGGGAAGGGTGGCTTGGGATCTTCATGTCGGGGCTTCAGCGGTGGCCCCATCGACAAAGTCTGGGTACGTGGCTTCTCGGCCGTCCAGAGGGATATCTGGGCCGTAGAAGTACGTCCGCTGCCAGTTACTGCGGGACTCGTGGCCTACAATGTCGGGGAACCGCCGGCCAGGACGAATCTTGAAGCTAATGGTTCCATAGTTTCCGAGCTCGTCTTTGCTCGCTCCAGCTTCCCTTTTTACGGTGAAAAAAATAGATGAACAGATCTAACCTGGGCCTAATTCCTAGGTATCCCTCACAAAGCGTCACGTAGTTGCTAAGAGCGAGGATGCTATTCGGAGATAGGTTCTGAGGTTGAACCCGGTAATGGCTAAGGACAGCTAGGAAGAAGTCAGACATTGGGAGGGAGACGCCGCATACCATTTGCGCGTTGAGGTACACCTTATATCTGGCTTGGGGAGAAGGGATAACCTCGCCGGCCGGTGCCGCCTGCCAGACCAGTCCCTCTATCGCGGGGAAGTACCCCTCGGCGAGCAACTCCTTGAGATCGCCATCGGCGATATCGGAGCCGCGCCACTCTCCTTTGTGAGAGTCACTCTCCTCCTCTAGCGGTTCCAGCCCCGCTGGAATATGGTCGCTGCCGGTGGTTTCCACCACTGCGGAGCGTGGCACAACCACGCCCTCTTGAGGCACGTGGACGGAGCCTGCCGGCTTGGTCGTGGCTTCGTTCGTCGCCGCCATGGATGTGGTGGAGCTACTGCTTGCCATTGGAGTGGGGAGAGAGGTGACTGAGAGATTGGGGAAGAACTAGGGATTTTCTCGTGCGCGTGGAGAGCTCGAGGAGATGTTCGCAAGAGGAAGAAGATGACACAGGGGAGAATGAGGTGAAAAGATAAAATCTACCACGGATGTAATTTATAACCCTCGGTGTCAAGATTTGTGCAAGTTAATCGAAAGGTTGCTACATGGACAGCGCGTGCGTGTACGTGTGCGGAAATTTCGCCACGTTCCCACTGCCACCACCAACGGTTCGTATCCTTCGCGCGGGAAAAATTGGCATGATTGTGTTCTCTGCATGTGTGAGTTACGAGGCGTCGCTGACCTATGGTATACGTTTCTCTAAACTGACACGGGCAGGTGAACCATCCCATCGGAAGATTCCGGCATAGACGGATCCAGTCCAGCTACGAGAAGAGTACGATGGAAGATTCAGCAGTTCTCCGACTTACAAGTTGAAGACGGAGAACATTGCAGGGTTCTTGGGAGGACTACAATATATTGCTTGATGATTTGCCGACATTCATTTAGACGGAGCATTCAACCTAAAGAGGCAAGACGGTGCAAGATCTCGGAGTTCTCAGGGGGCTACTATTGGGGATATGCTAAATGGGTACCACCATAGCATGTCTCTAATATGGATAACCAGGGTGGCCCATAGTTGGTAGCAAGGCCCATGGCCTGCTGGGCTGCCAAGTTAGATGGATCCAGAAGGGAGGCCCATGCCGGATAAAGGAAGGCTATGGAGGAGTCACCGACGTACCCGGAGCCTTGGAGTGCAAGACACGTTAGACTAGTTGTATACCGTGTAGGACTTTGTGACCTATCCGGATAGGACTTTGCTTGTAACCCTAGGATCTGACGACTATATAAGCCGGACCTATGGAGCCTTTAGGGCATAACTTAGAACTAGACAACTCATATCACGCACAGCGAACCGATCCCTGTAACTCGGTGTATTGCCATTATAGTGATTTATAGCAGGAGTAGGATCCCGCCACCATCGTGGGATCTGAACCTGGCTAAGATGTGTTACCTCGTACCCGCCAACCTTTCGCCTTACCCCACGTCTCTAAATATGCTCTGTGAGGACCCCTCCATGGTGTACTCGTCGGCAATACCACGACAGCCGGCAAGCACGAATATGGATCCTACATGGTTAGAGAGCATAGATATGGATCCTGTTAGGCTAGAGAGCACGTGTGAGGGCGACATAGGGGTTCAGGATGCGTGGAGCAAAGCATTGCAGCTCTGGAGCCTAGTGAATGTACCATTCTATTGAAAATATGCCCTAGAGGCAATAATATAGTTTTATTTTTCACATTTCCTTGTTCATGATTAATTTTTATTGTCTATGCTATAACTATATGTATTGGAAACTAAATACATGTGTGGATAAGTAAACAACAAAGAGTCCCTAGTGAGCCTCTACTACTAGTTCGTTAGTCAAGCGATGATTAAGGTTTGCTAACCAAGGACATGATTTTCACTTGATAACAGGATGTGATGGATAGACCAAATGATAAGCATAGCTTTTGATCGCATCATTTAGTTTGATTGATGTCGCTTTATGAATATGTCAAGTATAGTTTCCTAAAACCATGAGATCATGTTACTCCATGGCATTGTAGGAATACTTTATGGACATCAAACATCACTACGTAACTGGGTGATTATAAAGGTGTCTTTCAGGTATCTTCGATGGTGTCTGTTGGGTTGCGTGAATCAAGACTAGGATTTGTTCCTCCATGTGACAGAGTGTGAGCTATATCTAGGCCCTCTCGGTATTATAGCATCCAACAGATCAAGTGACTAATGTGTTTGGTCATGGGGATCCTATAGAATGGTACGAGTAAAGAGAACTTGTCAGTAACAAGAGTGAACTAGGTATGACGATATCGACGGTCAATTCTCCGACAAGTAATATATCATGAGACAAAAGGAATCATAAAACGGATTGATTGAATATTTGACATTGTGGTTCAAATGAAAATAAATTCATTGAATATGTGGGAACCATTATGGGCATCCCAGTCCCGCTAATGGTTATTGATCGGAGAGTTGTCTCGGTCAAGGCTGCATGTTCTCTAACCTATCGGGTCACACACTTAACGCTTCGGTGTCGCTAGTTTTCATTGAGATTATGTGTGGTTTAATCAAGTTTTGATTTGGAGTCTTCGATGATATCCTTGATATCATGAGTAGTTTCGGAATGGTACGAACATAGATAAAAGTATATGGCAAGTCCTATTTAGGGTTTGGGAAAAGTTTAGAATATTTCTGTGAGATGAAATATTCTATAAGGTTCCCGAAGGGTCCACGTGTGTAAACACTTGCGAGGTGGGGCCACATGGTCACGAGTGGGGGCACCTCGTCTCTAGTGGGCCAAGGTGCCACAACCACCTAGGCCCATGTGTCCTAGTGTTGTCCAAACCCTAGATGAAGGGGGCATGGGAGGGGGACTCCCTCTCTCCCTTGGTCGTCCCTCGCCCTAAGGGCTTGGAGGAGGGCCCAATCCCCCTCCCCCGATGCCTATAAAAGGAGGGAAAGGGCATCAAATCTCTCCACATACTCTGTTACCGCACTAATCTATATGGTGTGGTAGAATTTATAGTTGTTGGTTCTAATCACAACCGAATTTGTTAAAGAGAAACTCGCTAAATCCCCCAATCTAGACCTATCATGTTTTTCTCAACTGACTAAGGAGAAATTGATGTAGAGGTGCTAAAATTCAAAGTGGTCATAGATAACTAGTAGGATCAATCTACAGAGTACATGGCACGAATAATGTTCTCCACAACCGAGTGTTCTCCCCATCGAATCGAGGGAACCTCATGGATGGAATAGCTTTCCATCCAACCATATAAGAATTTCCTACCTAGCAGCACCAAACGGACTCGAAATTAGGAAAACATGGCCACTTCCCGAAGGATTTAGCAATGAACATGTGACCAGAGGTGTAGGCAGGGATCCAAAGAACCCTAGTGACAACCACCGAGTAGATGGAGCAATGTCGTGGAAAATTTTCCCTGGGGACGCCCCCAAATGCGCCATTCCCAGAATAGTGGGTGCCTTAACCGAATCGATGGGCATGGTTGTAACACCCTGTACAACAAGAGGCCCCTGGGTGTCACTCCTGGCAGCTTACTAGGATATCTAGACTGGCCCCACAGACCAACACTAGTCTTTTCTGCACCCTTTTTCCTCACTCGTGCGCACCCGGTACCCACTTCCCAGTCAGTCATTGATGACTCTAAAATTTGCCATCTTTCTCTGTGTTTAAACATTGTTTTTAGTCAAGAAATTGACAAGAACCTCTCAATCCTTGCCACTAATGACTAATAATTGCAAAGATGTGCAAAACCTTGCTTTGAATTATGTTGTGCAGGAAATCACGGGTTGTAATGCGAAATGAGGAGTCATAATGAAGGAATTATAGGAAATCCACACGTCCAAGTAATTAGGAAGCAAACTTCAGGCGAAAGAACGCGTAACGACCAACGGTATGAACGGGGCCCGCTCGTACGGGATGCCGACGACTTCGTCTTGTCAAACCATAGAACTTTGTGAAGATGCCTATATATTTTGAGGCCCCAGGCGCCGTCCAGAGGGCCGCTATTCTCAGATTTCATCACAACACCACCAAAGGAGAACCACTCCATTGTTCATCCACTCCACCATCCATCCCTCAACTAGCCATAGCCATTACTTTGTACTTTATATCTCCTTGTGATTTGGCGACCATTGTAAGAATATTCGATTTCAATCTAAGTATGTTGCATAATGTCTATTTGTTATGAGTGAGTAGTCCTCATGGGCTGCGGGTTGGGGAGAAACCTTACAACAATTATGTGCATCTAATCATGGGAGTATTGTACTTTGTTTGCAATTGAGATTTGTATCTTTTTTCTTTGTCTCTTGTCTCGATCTGTGGACTTCTAGGTACCCAAGATCACATAGATTGATAAAGGCTTGAGGTGAGATACTTGGCTAGTGGCGATCTCATAGGAACCCCAGTGACAAAGGGTAGTACGGTCTTCACTTAGCGACCCATTCGGGATCACAACAACATCACCACTTAATGCTATAATCTATGTTCTTCACTTAATAATCATTTGTAACCCATGGCTTTGGTGTGCACTCGATTGGATTAAAAGGCTATTGCTATGCCCACTGCATCACGGGGCCTTTATTATACTAGGATGTGTTTCCCACTAGAGATTATCTGCGTTCAAACATTACACATGACTATGCTTATTATTATCGTTTATCCCATATGATGGCAGCTGCAGGTGGATCTTCAACCCTGGCCTATCTCCATCCATTAATTCAACCCACTACAAAAATTAAATTGGATTGGTCCGGTAAAATATGGTAAAAAAAGAAACAAAGTCTTGTAGATGTGTCCTTATTTATTTCTTTTTAGCATTGCTTTCCAAGATTCAATTAAACCTAGGTCTTCTAGGGAAAAAGCTATTTAACTACATCTGTGAATCCGGATCGAGGTATAAACCCTTTTTCTAGCGCCGTTGCTGGGGAAGAAATTTCACTATCCTGGTGAGGTCACTAGAGACCTTGTCATTAGTTTTATTATTAGTTTATATTTTTAATTTCGTTATTAGTTTACTTTCTTGTTATCTATTTGAAAACCAAGACAAATTATTTACTTGTTATTTGTTTTCATTACTTGAAAATTTACCAAAACGATAAGAGCCATGGCTCAAAAGAGACTTCGGGAGTATGTTACTCACACTGATGACTTTATTCATGCACCTATCACTCAGCTCACTGTTGATGTGAAAACTTATGAAATTAAGACCAACCTTTTAAGCTTGGTTCAACAAAACCAATTTGGGTGCTCATCCTCTCAGGATTCAGGTTTGCACTTAAATACTTGTACTAAGATTTGCGATATGATGCGTATTAAGGATGTAGATCCAAATGCTGTTAAATTAAGATTATTTCCTTTCTCTCTTAGAAGAAAGGCTAAGGATTGGTTGCTATTAAATCTTAGGAGGAATGTACTAATTTTTTTATGACTAAATGTTCCTCCCCCCAGCTAAGACTATGCAGCTGAGATCCAACATTACAAACTTTAGACAAGAAGACCGTGAGCCACTAGCGCCTGCGTGGGAGAGGATGAAGGAAGTCATAATGAACTATCCTAGTCATGGGATGGAAGAGTGGCTTATATTACATTTATTTTATAATGGTCTTAACCCTATGTCTAAGTCTATGCTAGATACTACAGTAGGAGGAACAATCATGGGAAAGAAAGTGAGTGTTGCAAAGAAACTTCTTGACGACATGCAAAACAACCATGCCTAATGGCATGTGGAAATAATCGCGAAAAGAGTAAGTTCAATCACCGAGGTAAATAATGAAGAGCTTACATCTAAGGTAGATGAGCTGCTAAGCATAGTAAAAGGTAAAGATTATACCCAAGTTAATGTTATTGCTACTAATGTTAATGATGTTAATTTTATATCTCGTACTCCTTTTAATCCTGCATGAAAAAACCATTATGCTTCTAATGCTCAAAAACACTATCCAAATCCTGCAAGAGCTCTTTATAATAGCTGCGATAATAATAATGGAGCAAACCATGGAAATCTCTCATTGGAACAGACTGTTAGAACATTTATTCAAGCTCAAACCGAGCAAAATAAATTATTATTAAAATCATGGAGAACCATGAAATTAGTATAGAGAAATTATCTAACCAAGCCATTACAATTAGAAATGATGTGCAGGCTCTACAGGAAAGAACCAAGATCGTGGAGGCTCAATCGGGTAAAGTTGTTGAGATCCAAGCTCTCATACTAGCAAAGTTTGCTGGGAAACCCGAGCCAAATCCGATGGAAGACCTCAAGATGATGAGGGTTGCAACCAATGAAGAGAAACCTGAAGAGCTAGATTATAGCAATACGCCATCCCCGGAGTATACCATGGAAGATCTATTGAAGGTGATCACCATGAAGAATCCTGGTGTAGAACAAGGTAATGATGCTATGTACCAATAATTTATACAACAAGTAGCATATAAAGTTTGTGAGTTAGAATTGGAGTAGAAAATACTAGCTGATAAGTTTCCTACTAAGCTAGATGATATATTTGAGCCTACTATTAAAATTAAGTTGGGAGTCAATGAGATATCCGCACTTTGTGATCTTGGTGCGAGCGTCTCAACAATTTCCAAAAGTTTATTTGACAAGTTAAACTTGGAGCCATTTACCACTGAATTAAGACTCAACCTAGCGGATTCAACTTATAAATAAGCTATTGGGATAAAAGAAAATATAGTTGTTGGAATTAAGGGTAGTTCCGCACTCATTGATCTTGTTACTGTGGACATGCCTGAAGATCCCATAGCACCTATAATTTCAGGTAGGCCATTCCTAAGAACTATTAAAGATTTGATTAATCTACATAAAGGGAATGTGAGAATTGGGCTACCATCTAGAGATCCTTTTATAGCCCACTTAGACCATCTCTAGCAGACACCGAAAAAATGCGAACCGAAAAACTCGTTCCCCCGTCGCGTTCGAGCTAGTTTTTGCTCGAAGAAGACGATGACCAGAACAGAAACCACAAATTCAAACTGTAAACATGAGAGTTTTGAACATTCGTGGGAGATTTCAAAACGCGAGCATAGTTCATACACGCGATCATATGTACAAAACACGAATTCAACCTAAATACTATGGGGGTGATGACCCACAAGTATAGGGGGTGTATCGTAGTACTTTCGATAAATATGAGTGTTGATCCCAACGAGGAGCAGAAGGTGCTGAACAGTGGTATGGAGCAGGAAATCCCTGTGAATACTTAGCAAACGGATTTTTAGTGGTTTTCTGACAAGGCAATAAAAAAAGAGCAAGTAACAAATGTAACGAACAAACGGAGCAAGTGGCCCAATCCTTTCTTAGCAAAGTACAAGTTGGTGGAAATACTTATAAGGACCAAACGTTCTCGAGGACACATGTGAATTCTGTCAAGTGCTTTTGCTTCAAATAGCTGAGTACTCTTCTCTGGTGTTTGTAAGTGTTGTGTGGGTCAACCTGTGCTAACATACCGCCGTTCCTAGGACTAATACATACTTGTGATTAAACCCCCTACAAACATCTGTAACTACAGGAAAGTAATTAAGATATAAATCTAACCACAACCATAAACTCTGAGATCCTACACTCCCTTGTGCAAAGGTGTCCTAACGGGGGTTCAGGTTTCTGTCACTCCGGCAACCCCACAATTAGTAGCCAAATACACAATGCATCCCCCTAGGCCCATAAATGGTGAAGTGTCATGTAGTCGACGTTCACATGACACCACTAGAAGAATAGCACCACAACTTAAATACTAAACCATTGAATAATAACTCAACACAGATTCACTACTAACACATGACTTCTCCCATGTCCTCAAGAACACAACAAACTACTCACCAGACATCATATGGATCAAGATCAAAGATGATATGATAATGGATAACAATCTGAACATAAACAATAATCCAATGGTTCCACTCACAAGCATCAACTACAATAGTAATCAACACCGGGAAGGTTTCCCCTAATGAACTAAAGCAATATACAACACAATTGTTATAGCGAGACGGAGTGGTGATGATGGTGCTGGTGGAGATGATGGTGTGGATGATGATGATGATCCCGATGAAGCGCGCTTGATGATGTTGTTGATGGCGACGGTGTGCCCTCTTCAGGAAGGAATCCTTCCGGTAGAAATCTGTCTGCCGGAGAGATCTTTCTCTCTCGGTGTTTTCCGCCCCCAGAGGCGGCGGAAATCTATCTGTGGTCTCTCCCCGAGACTTAGGGTTCCGTAGGGAAGATATAGGCGAAGGGGGAGAGTCAGAGGCCGGGTAGGTGGGCCACACCTGCCCTAGGCACGGCCCAGGGTGGGCCCGCGCCTAGGGGGTGTGGCCCCCCTGCGGCCCCTCTTCGCTCCTCCTTTTATCTTCCTTCGTCCTCTAGTAAAATTATATGTTTCCATATTTTTCTGGTATTTTTCTGATCTTCGCGAAATTGCACCGAAACAATTTCTTTTCCATCAGAATCTAGACTCCGGTAGTCCATCCTCCAAGAATCATCCAACATGCATAAACAGATGAAAAGCCATAAGTAATACCTCATAATAAGACAAATATCAATGAATAGAGTTAAATTATGATATACAATGGTGATGCAAATTGGGCGTATCAACTCCCCCAAGCTTAGACTTCGCTTGTCCCCAAGCGAAAACTGAGCTCAGTAAACATGTCCACAGGTTTATGGAGTGAAGTCTCGATAAAAGAATACGAACAAGAAGCATCACACTTACCATTACACAACTCATAGAAGAAAGCAACTCACCATTATATAACTTAGCTTGCAACCAAGTACAGAAGTCACAATAGAGATGCATAAAGATAAATCATAATTGGAATTGGCAAACTTGTTCTTGGTCAGAGAACACCTGGCAAACAGTTTCACAAAAAGCTTTTTTGTTGAAGTTTCAAAACAGAGCACTCTTTGCTCAAAAAGGTTTTTCACAAGTGAAGGCTTTCAAAGTAATACTCAATAGATAAGAGTTTTGTGTAAACAAGGAAGATAAAGAACATGATTGAATAAATCACCATATGAATGCTTGAAACACAACAACTCAAATGCTTGCTGGAGATAGAGAGGAAGTAGGTTTACTGACTCAACTTGGAAGTGGGAGAAAGGTCCCTTCATAGAGGGAAGCAGGGATTACAAGTCATAAAGAGCTTCCAAAAGATTATGGTACTTACTAGCTTTGAGCCATCATTGCCCCTATCATAAGCATCTTGAGATGATTAAGGATAAAGTGAACAAAGATGGAGTATATGCTTGACGAAATATAAGTTGGAAATCTCATGTCCCTTGAATATGAGGGCCACTCCTCATTCTACTCAACTTTGGTCACAGGTAATTTCTTGTCATGGTAAGTATTTGCATATCATTGAGAACCGCCAACGGGGTACCCCTTGCACATGGTACAGGAGCTTTCCCATAACCAAAATGACAAGGCAAGCAGACAATGAGCATCTCAGCGATCTTTTTATTTACTATGTGCATAGCTTTTTATTGAGGATGCTTCGTAGATGACTCACCATGGTGATGCTGCAAGTTTCCACCATGATTAAGCATGACTTAGGCTAGTGGCCCAGGCGTTTCTCTAACACAGAATACAGACTCCATGGACTTACAAGTTCCCTCTTTATTTCACACCATTGACATCCATACAAAAAAGAGCACGATATCAACTATGTATAGAGTACAAGTGCAATGTTGAAAACGTTCCCCGTGACAGCATGGTTCTGCTAATTCCAACGTATAGATGCAAGCATATACAACTTCGATGTTCACAATGGTTCAAGTCTATTAGGGGCAGGAAATAAGGTGTGCCATCAAGTTCGTGAGAGCTTTACTAACAAGTTTTCACATAACAAAATACTTTTTAATTCGAAAGATAGATGAAGATTGAGAATTTGCTTGGAATAGCAAAAGCTACTAGGTATATATGGTGGACACAAGTGGCAAAAGTTTTGGTTCAAAGGGATTTGGAAACATGAGAAGTATGCCTTCTCAAAACAGGTTTTTTGCTTGCAAGGCTGGGTAGCAAGCAAGAGAGTTGAAAGAAACAAGCAAACATAATAAAGCCAAACATGCAATCTTCCTTGAAGACACAAAAGATCTTAAATAAAGAATACTAAGCTTATGAGCCAACAAGAAATAAAACAAATGATACGAAATACATGTAAGCTTTTTCTTTCTATTTTTCTTTCAGACCTCAAAAATTGTTACTACTGACCAGAACTCGGTTTGCCAAAACCAATTTAGATACACTTGATGCTCCCAAAGTGATGCCAATACTGATCAACAAGATCCATCATATAATAGAGATTGCAAACTCAAATAAGAAGTGCAAAAAGTAAAAGATGAGACTGCTTATTAATATTCAATAAAGGCACTCACACCAAGGGATACATAGATAATCAACTAAAGGAGAAATACTTCCACATGCAAACCAAACTATAAGATAACTTCTCTACCATAGATATGAATCCACTAAAAAGGTAAAATATAAAAGATAATGGTGGTGATACCGCGGCACTCCCCCAAGCTTGGAACAAGCCAAGGGGATGCCAAACCTGATGACGAATTACTCCTTCGGTGGTGGTGGTGTTCTCTTGTCATGGGTCAGAAAATCTTATAGCATCTTACGAAGCCTGTTATTCTCCTCTTGAAGCATATCCACCTTCATCCTCAAAGCACGGTACTTATCACAAAACTCGTTAGTGGTTCAAAGGGCTTCCGCTGCCTCAGGGCAGTATCTGAGTTCTGGACCAAAGGCTATGATTCCCTGCATGTGACGAGAAAAAGCATCCGCAGTGTTACTCGCTCCTACAAAAGTAGGTTTCTGTCACATCCCAAGATTTTCCAAATCTTGTAATGTGAAAATAAATGAATAAAATAAAACTTTGTTTGATTTTCAGGACCAGAAGAAACTTTTGAATCCAATTGGAAATCTTCCAACCAATTTGAATTAAATAAACCCTAAAGGGATTTAAAAAGATAAACATTTATTAAAGGAAAATAAAATGTTTTGTAAATTACTATTTTGGATCTTTTAATAAAAAGGATTTGGTTTTCAAAAGAAAAGGAGAATTTATAAATAAGGATTATTTTATATATAGCCAAATTAAACCTTGGCCAATATTTTGAAATAAATGTTTTGTTTTGATAAAAATAGTAAAGATTTATTTAAATAAAATAATGAGGATTCAATATCCAAATTTTATTTAAGTAAAGGCTTTTCCCATTTTAAATAAACACTAAAACTTATTTATTTATTTTAAATAGGTTTTCCAAGTATTTTATATTCTCAAATAAAACCTACTGAAGTGTTTTGGTTTTAGAATTCAAAATAAAGTTTTTAATAAAACAAATCCTATATGAATTAAATGAATAAGATCTATTCATTTAAATTGTTATTGGACCCTAAAGTAAAATATTATTTTGCTTTAAACAAGTTTTCCAAATATTCATCATTTTCAAATAACCTACTGATTTGGTTTTGAAAATATTTGGATTTCAAATGGAGATTTTATTAAATAAATCAAACCCTATTTTATTAAATAACTCATGATCCATTTTATTTAATTAATAATGGACCCTAAAATAAAATTTATTATTTTGGTTTGAAATATTGGTTATGTTACTAAACAGAACCAAATTCATAGTGCAAGGTTTGGTGATTGTTTGATTTGATTTGAACATTGTTTGGTTGTTTGTATTTCAAAACAGAAATTGAAATTAGCAAAAGAAAAAGACTTCAGAATAAAAAAACTGAGGTTAGGTCGACCCAACACAGCAGCCCACTAAAGCCCAGAAACAGCCCAGCTATTCCTCCCCGAGGAAAAACGATTCGCACGCAGTATCAAACCCACAGAGAGAATGACTGGTGGACCTCCCCCTCATTTATTTTCTCACTGCCAGGTAGACCCCACTTCCCCTGTTCATCGTCCACACCCGCGTGACCTGTTCTTCCTCCCTCGACACCGCTCCTGCCGATGATTTCGCGTCCTTAATTCGCCTTAACGCAACCACCGTTACCCGCTTTGATCACGTAGACTTAAACGCTCATGTCTCCTCTCCACTTTCCCTCTGTCGCCCCATCTCAACGCGCTCCCAGACGCCCCAATTCTTCCCCACGCTCCTCTGTCTCCGACGACCCTCCTCGTCGAATTCCAGCCGAGCTTTGCCGCCCCTTGCCTCCCTGAGCACGCTAGCAGATTCCCCACTCCCTGCCGCATCTCCCAATACCCTATGTTCGACCACGGGCGCTCCAGAACGTCGGCTACGACAAGCTTCCGAACGCCGCCGCGTCTGCAACCTCTCCGACGACCTCCCCCGGTAAACCTCGACCGCCCCTCTTCTTCTCGTTCACGCACACAGCATCCCCATGATCTCCGGCGTCTAACCATGCTTCTGGTTTGCCTTTCTGTGACCTGTAGCATCGTCTTCGACCTCGACCAGAGCCAACTGTCGCCAGACCAAACTCCGGCGAGGAATTCCTCCTTCCCTCGCGCGCCCCTTGCCCCGACGATCACACGACGAGCTTCCCCAGCCTCCTGCAATCTCGGTGAGCCTACTCCCTCCCTCTATCGCTTCCTGTCTCGCCAGCGCCGCCACTGTCTGATCGTCGCCGCCGCTATCCACTGACGGCGCCGCTCACTTTTGGTCAAGCGAATCAGTACCGTAGGATCTAGATTGAGCGAGCAGGATTAGATCATTTAACCGCGAAGGGGTACGAGTCCTGTGCTGCACGATTTATTATATCCAACGCACCTCGTTGCTGATCCGGCCGAACCGGTACCCGCGAATAGCAGTGCGCCGCGTGTCCCCTGTTCTGTTTAAAAACAGATTTGAAAACAGAATTATTTGTGAATTTCAAACCCTTGTAACTTTCGATCCACACGTCCAAAATTAACAAATTTGATACCGTTGGAATCAGTGGAGCAAACCCTAGCCAACCATGCCCTTGGTTTAGAAAATAGTATCTGTTAGCTTATTGGTTTTTGTAGAAACTTTTGAATGCTTGTTAAGACTAGAAAAATGATTCAAAAATGCTTTTGAGTTTAAAACCTTTACAAAATGGTTTGTTGTAAACTCACTGACCCTAGGAACCAAACCATGGAGTTAAAAATTAAATTGGTGAAATTTAGGATAGATTAATTGATTTGGTCCATTTATAGCCAAATAAAAATAATAAATTTTGTTATGAAAATGTTTTTGGAGTAAAAACTTTGGGAAAATATTTTGGATCAAACCTACTGGCCATAAACACCAAGTATTGAGAAACAACAACTTATTTTGTGAACAACTTAAAGTTGTTGCTTTTATAAAGATATTTTCCACCACATAAAATGATGATTGGATTTAAAAATGGTTTTTGGACAAAATCCTTTTGCAAAAGACTTTGCCACTTTGGAAAAATGACCACTTTGGACCTTACCAAGTTTAGAAACCTAGTGGAGACCATCTTTGCAAATAGAACCATCTCTTGCATGCTTACATGCATGACTTAGATCTTAGATCCCATAGTTTTATGTGTGTGAAATGTTTGGTTGATTATTTGGAATGCTAGTTGATATGGTGTTTGCTTAATTGATTGTAGTGAAATTAGCAAAGTGTGAGACTAGCAAAATCAAGGAGTGAACCACCATTCCCTTCCAAAAAGGCAAGTTACACTATCATCTAAAGTCCTACTATTTTCATTATACTTAGTGGATTTTGAAACATGCATGAAAAGAATTTTATACTTATGCTATGCTAAATCCTAATAGGATTCCCTATATATAACTTAGTGGAAACAAAGTAGTTGACACATGCTTAGCCATGCTATATTTTGAAAAGAGGTACATGTTGAGATTTTATGAAGTTGAGAAAAGGACTTGTGTTTTACATAATAAAACAAGGACTCAATGAACTACCTAGGTGGAGGATACTTTAAGTTTTGGAGAGGGTGGCAAAAAAAGGAACCATGTCTATGGGAATCACTTTGTGTTGTGCACCAAAAGAAAACCACCTAGGAAACTTAGAGATTGAACATGTTTCTCCAATTGTGGCTTTCGTATGCAACCACATGCTATTATGGCTCTAGCTTAGTCAATTACATTGGGAAGACCCATGCATTGTCTTCAGTTTACTGGACATGGGGATCTGGAATGCTTCATGGGTGCTGAAGACAAGCTAGCAATGATGTATGGGAGGACCCTTTGGAAAGACTTCGTCACATTCTCAATCTTCCAGTACTCCATCTTGGTGAGCACTAATCCAGTAGGCCACTGGTGGCAAAAGGATGGGATTGTGACATGTGGGTAAAGTGTACTCCTTCTGCAGAAGATAATAAAATCTAAGTACTTAGCCATGTCCACGGTTATGGACAATACTGAGCAACTAAAGTTTGAACTATGGGAGATCTTGACATTCTAATTTCTAAAAGAAAACTTTTAAAGACTTGATGCACTTGGGGTTACCAAGGGGCTCAAGAGACTTTGACAAAACTTGATGTACTTAGGGGTACCAAGGAACTCAAGAGATTTTGTTGAAAACATGAACACTTGGGGTTACCAAGGAACTCATGAGATTTGATAAAACTTGTTGCACTTGGGGTTACCAAGTAGCTCAAGGGATTTTGACAAGGACTTGAACACTTGAGTTTTACCAAGGAGTTCAAGGGATTTTTGAAAAGGAGATTTGACAAAGGACCAAAACCATTTTTTTAAAAAGATAGGATAAATTTTGCTTTATGCAATTGAGCCTACAACTCCACTTAGCCAAATATGCATGTAATGTTAGGATCCACTTTTATTCCACATAGTAGTGAAACTTGCCAATACAAATCAAATGGATTGACCCTTGTGGCTGTAACTTGTAATGTTGCAGGTTTGATTGATTTTAAGTGATGATTGATTGATTAGGATTACAAAGTCTACAACTAGCATTTGCCTGTGGCACTTTGAAGATGAAGGACCCATACTTATAGTTATTCCGCTGCAATGTATTGTAATAGCCAAATGAGCTATGTATGATGTAATAAAATTATGTTATTCCTGGTTATATAGTTATGTTATGACCTTTGTTTCTTGATATTACATCTATACTGTGGATGCTAGCTATTGATCCAGGGACTAGCATTGTAAACACAGGGGACACCACCTTATATTGTTGTAAGGATGGGACACTCCCTCTACAGTTTCCTTCCCCTTGTTCCTGCGGTGGTTTGTTCTTCCAAATTTATCTCCACGGGCTTCTTGCCTTTGTCGTTGGTGGAGACCATGGTGCTCTAAACTTGAGAAGATTTCCTGACAGAAACAGATTGAAACGAAAACACGATGAGAACACGATTCACGAACCTCGGGGAACCCGGGGGGTCATATATTACGAAGTTTTAGTGCATAAGGAAGGTTTTGACACGGAAACGAGGCGGAGACGGAGTTCGAGGGGGGAACACCCCCCTCAGGCGCGGCTAGGCTGGGCCCGCGCCTGGGGTGGGTTTGTCCTCCCCGGGCTCCGTTTCCTCTTCAGTTTCGTCTCGTAACTTACCTTATGTATTAAAAACATCAAAAATATAAAAATATTGGGATTTTACGAACCTTCTGTTTTCACCACTTTTACCTATTCAAAGACGAACTCTGCAGATTCCTTTTCTCCTTCTCCTGATAATTTCTTTCATACAAAACCTTTGCACAAATTCAATTACAACATTAGTGTAAGCAAAAACAATAAACCTTTTGTACACACTTCAACTGAAAACTCATCAAAACAAAAGCTTCTGTAAGAGGCAGATGCAAATGATGGCAGAAATCTGTCAAAACAGACCAGCAGGTAAAGATTGATTTTTTCGAGAACCTTCTGTTGCTCAAATCAAAAAGTGCAGAACCAATGAAAGTTGGGTAACAACTTGGAGAACAAGCTTAGAAAAATCAGATCCATTCGACGTACTGAGCTCCCTCACGAATTTTTACAATACAACACAAAAATCTGTCCCATGACAGCCACTTTTCACAACTCCTCTACTTCACAAAAGTAGTTGAACTTGACACAAAAACCAAAACAAAAATCATAAGGAGCGGTTATTACTGAGGTAATAACTTCCAAGAGTCGACAAAACTCTTGGGTTATCTCCCAACAAGTACTTTTCTTTAATGCCTTTAAGTTAGGCTTGAAACTTTCAAAGATGCTCACATAGGATTTATATATTTGAAGTGAAAGAGAGCATCAAGAAGCAAATAACCAACACATTTGAGTCTAACCCACTTCCTATGCATGGGAGTATCATGAGAAAACGAATTGTTGAAACAAAAAGCCACAAGCATAGGAAGGCAAAACAAGTGCAACTTCAAAGCTTTCAACATAAAACGGGGAAACTTAACATTATTGAGATGCATAAAACCATGTTTCCCTCTCTCATAATAACTTTCAGTAGCACTTTGAATAAAGTTGACAATATAACTATCACTGGAAACAACTTCATCATCAGGATAAGCATACTTACAGTCATCAAAAAGAGGTCCAAGGTCATAGACTGGATCAATAGAAGAAGGTGTTCCATCCTGAAATCTTTATTAGGCAAGCTATTTTCACAAGAAGCTTTAACAAATTTGGAAAAGTTACTCATAAGAATATCCATCAAACTTAGTTAAAACTTTTTCCTTCTTACAATCAATAATAGCTCCACAAGTGTTCAAGAAAGGTCTACCAAAAATGATAGGACAAATTTTGCTAGATGCTGAATTGAGCACTAGAAAATCAACAGGATATTTAATCTTACCACAAAGAACCTACACATCCCTTACAATACCAATGGGGCAAATGGTTTCCTTATTAGCAAGGTGGATAACCACATCAATGTCCTCAAGCTCACAAGGACCAATCTCATGCATAATTTCCCTGTAAATCTCATAAGGAATAGCACTAGAACTAGCACCAATATCACAAAAACCATAGTAACAATGATCACCAATTTTAACAGAAAGCACAGGGACACTAGCTTTTCTAGTCTTACTAGGATGAGAAATAATATTATAAGCGTCTTCACAGAAGACAATATGCTCATCCTCTATATTTCTAGTGATAGGGTCTTTCACAATAGCTACCACAGGTTCAACATTCAATTGCTTACCAGGATCCACAGTTTTCATTGTACCTTTGTTATTTGCACTAATAATCATAGAATACTCCTTTACCTTAGCTGGGAAAGGCATTTTCTCAACATGAGGTTCAGGCACAATATGATTAGTAGTACAAACTTGAGTACTTCTAACTGGAACATGATTAACAACGTCTTTATAAGGAGCATGGTACTTATTCCACTTCTTCTTTGGAATTTCTATGTAAGAGGCAAAGGCCTTAAAACAGTTGGAAATACTTTCGGAATCAAGACCAAACTCATTGCTAATATCACGGAAGTTATCAGTTCCCATAAAATATTTAATGCATTCATAATCATAGTTTATACCTGACTTTCTTCCTTTGTCATTCTCCCAAGCTTCAGTGTTGTCTTGAATACGGTATAAGAGATCCCATTTAGATTCTTCCTTCATACGTGTGAATGATCCAACACAAGAAGCATCTAGTAAATCTTTATCATTAAGAGAAAGCCTAGCATAAAAGTTAATATTGTTAGGGAGTTCATGAATAGGACATTTAAGCATTAGTAACTTCGATCTCCCCCAAGCTTGAGTTGTACTCTCTCCATCAAGAGGCCAAAAGTTATATATAACATTTCTATCCTTATGAATCTCACTGAGAGGATAAAATTTAGAGTAAAAGAGAGATGCCATCTCCTCCCATTCCTTGGATTGTCCATTCTTCAGCAGCTTATACCATCCATCAACTCTCCCTTTCAAGGATATGGAGAGTAGCTTCTTCTTCACCTGTTCAGTTGTGATACCTGCACACTTAAACAACTCGCATAATTCATGAATAAAAAGCAAGTGATCACCGGGATGGACTGTTCCATCCCCTAAATAATAATTATCCATAACACGATGAACAATATTTGTAGGTATCTTAAAAGGATCTATCTCAACAGGTGGTGGTTCATCTACTACCCTAGCAGTGGTAGTAGTTTTCCCAAACAGAAAACCAAGTGGGTTATCCATATTGGAAACAAAGTAACACGCAGTAACAAAAGCAATACTCACAATAAAAGTTTCCCTTACCAGTTCCACTCTTTAATAGCGCTTCACTCCCCGGCAACGGCGCTAGGAAATAGTCTTGATGACCCATAAGTATAGGGGGTGTATCGTAGTACTTTCGATAAATAGGAGTGTCAATCCCAACGAGGATTAGACGGTGCTGAACAGTGGTATGGAGCAGGAAATCCCTGTGAATAGTTAGCAAACGGATTTTTAGTGGTTTTCTGATAAGGCAATAAAACAAAGAGCAAGTAACAAAGGTAACAAACAAACAGAGAAAGTGTCCCAATCCTTTCTTACCAAAGGACAAGCTGGTGGAAATACTTATAAGGACCAAACGTTCTCGAGGACGCATGGGAATTCTGTCCAGTGCTTTCGCTTCAAATAGCTGAGTACTCTTCTCTGGTGTTTGTAAGTGTTGTGTGGGTCAACCTGTGCTAACATACAGCCCTTCCTAGGACTAATACATACTTGTGATTAAACCCCCTGCAAACATTTGTAACTACAGGAAAGTAATTAAGATGTAAATCTAACCACAACCTTAAACTCTGAGATCCTACACTCCCTTGTGCAAAGGTGTCCTAACGGGGGTTCAGGTTTCTGTCACTCCGGCAACCCCACAATTAGTTGCCAAATACACAATGCATCCCCCTAGGCCCATAAATGGTGAAGTGTCATGTAGTCGACGTTCACATGACACCACTAGAAGAATAGCACCACAACTTAAATACTAAACCATTGAATAATAACTCAACACAGATTCACTACTAACAACATGAATTCTCCCATGTCCTCAAGAACACAACGAACTACTCACTAGACATCATATGGATCAAGATAAAAGATGATATGATAATGGATAACAATCTGAACATAAACAATAATCCAATGGTTCCACTCACAAGCATCAACTACAATAGTAATCAACACCTGGAAGGTTTCCCCTTATGAACTAAAGCAATATCCAACACAATTATTACAGCGAGACGGAGTGGTGATGATGGTGCTGGTGGAGATGATGGTGTGGATGATGATGATGATCCCGATGAAGCCTAGTTTGATGATGGTGTTGATGGCGATGGTCTTCCCTCTCCAGGAAGGAATTCCCCCGGCAGAAATCTGTCTGCCGGAGAGATCTTTCTCTCTCGGTGTTTTCCGCCCCTAGAGGTGGCGGAAATCTATCTATGGTCGCTCCCCGAGGCTTAGGGTTCCGTAGGGAAGATATAGGCGAAGGGGGAGAGTCGAAGGCCGGGCAGGTGGGCCACACCTGCCGTAGGCGCGGCCCAAGGTGGGCCCGCGCCTAGGGGTGTGTGCCCCCTGCGGGCCCTCTTCGCTCCTCCTTCTGGCTTCCCTCGTCCTCTGGTAAAATAACATGTTTCCATATTTTTCTGGCATTTTTCTGATCTTCGCGAAATTGCACTGAAACGCCTTCTTTTCCATTAGAATCCACTCTCCAGCTATCCATCCTCCAAGAATCATCCAATATGCATAAACATATGAAAAGTGTTGGGGTTCGTAGCAAGGAAAACAAAAATTTTCTACCGCATACAAACAAACAAGCCAAGATCTATCTACTAGATTGTAGCAACGAGTTGATGGAATAACTCACCCTCGAAGATTCCAAAGTGTTTAACGAGAGCGGATTCTCGTGGGTGGTGTAGTCGTACTCTTGCCGATCTCAAGATCGCGTAGACGATCCTTCCGGCGCTGCGTTCCGGCAGCGCTTCCGCAGTCGGTCACACGTTCGGTACTCGACGAAGACCTTCCTCGCCCTTGTTCCAGCAGGCAGCGGAGGTTGTAGCACTCTCCTCGCGATTCCGGCAGCACGACGGCGTGGTACCCGAAGTAGAGGGGAGATCTCGCAGGGCTTCGCCTTAAGCCGGAGCGAGTATGGTGGACTATGAGAGAGGCCTTGGCGATCTAGGGTTTAGACGCACCAAGGAGAGGGAGCTAGGCCGGCGGCTAGGGCAAGGGGATGCCCTAATTCGGCGGCTAGGGTTTTGCCCTAGGCGGCCACGGCAGCAGGAGGTGGCGGCGCCGGCGGCTTGGGGCTAGGGTTTGGAGAGGGCAAGGTGTGTGCTTGGAGGGGCAGCCCTGCCCCTCCTTATGTAGGTGGAGGGGGGCGGCCAAGGGGAGGGGAGTCCCTCCCCAACTCGGCTTCCAAGGCCGGCGGTGGAGGGAGAGGGACTTCCTCCCCAAGTAGGTTTCCTACTCTCCCTCCACCAAACAAAATAGTCGTTTGACTTTTCAAATTGGCGTTTGACTTTTCAAACTAGGATTTGATTTATCCCTTTATTTTGTTCAGCGATGACACCTAGTACATGATGAAATCATTCCAACTTGTTATGAAACATTCATGTACCCTTCCCCTCCGAAGTGCCGGACATTCCGGAACCTTCTAGAACATTCCCGATGAAAACACCGGAACCATTCTCCAACCTCGAAACAAGACTTTCCTTATATGAATCTTATTCTCCGGACCATTCCGGATATCCTCGTGATATCCCGGATCCCATCCGAGACTCCGAACAACATTCGGTCTCTTACTCATCATTCCATAACTACTCAACAACGTCGAATCCTTAAGTGTGTCTCCCTACGGTTCGTGAATTATGCGGACATGATCGAGACATTTCTCCGAACAATAACCAATAGAGGAATCTGGAAATTCATATGGCTCCCACATATTTCTACGATTACTTTGCGATCGAATGAACCACTTACATACGATACCAATTTCCCTTTGTCTCACGATAGTTTACTTATCCGAGGTTTTGATCGTCGGTATCTCTGCATACCTAGTTCAACCTCGTTACTGATAAGTACTCTTTTCTCGTTCCCGTGATATGTGATCCCTTGTGAGCCAATCACATGCTTTCAAGCTAATTGGATGACATTCCACCGAGAGGGCCCAGAGTGTATCTATCCGTCATATGGATGGACAAATCCCACACTTGATCCATGTGTCTCAACCAATACTTTCCGAACACTCAATGCCACCTTTATAGCCACCCAGTTACGGTGTGGTGTTTGATGTCATCAAAGCATCCTTCCAGTGATGATGATAAGCATGATCTCATGGTTGAAGGAATTAGGTTACTATGTATCAGAAAGCATATAGCAATTGAACTATAAAAATGACTTGATCTTTATGCTACGCTTATCTATAGGAGTATGTCCATCGTACCATTCTCCTAACAATATGATCTTGTTGTTAATAACATCTCAATGTTCATGATAGGGAAACCACAATCATTTATTAACCAACAAGCTAGTATTATAAAGAGGCTTTACTAGGGACTCTAATTTAAGTTTACAAATCACACAAGTATTAATGTTTCCATGTTAATACTATTATAGCATGAATGTAAACATTTATCATAAACACAAAGATATAATAATAACTACATTTATTATTGCCTCTAGGGCATATCTCCAACAGTCTCCCACTTGCACTAGAGTCATCTAATCTAGATTACATGGTAATATACCGAACACCCATGGCAGTTTGGTGCTAGTCATGTTTTGCCCTCGGGAGAGGTTTAGTCAACGGATCCGCCACATTCAGATCTGTGTGTACTTTGCAAATCTTTATGTCCCCATCTTGGACATGTTCTTGAATAGCGTGGAAACGTAGCTTGATGTCCTTCAGCTTCTTGTGTGACCTTGGTTCTTGCGCATTGGCTATGGCGCCCATGTTATCACAGTAGATAGACATTGGGTCTAGCGCACTTGGAACCACACCCAGCTCTGTAATGAACTCTTTCATCCATATCGCTTCTTGTGAAGCCTCCGAAGCAGCCATGTATTCCGATTTAGTTGAAGATCTCGCCACAACGCTTTGCTTTGCACTCCTCCAGCTAACTGCTACACCATTCAAAGTAAATACGTATCTAGATTGTGATTTAGAATCATCCGGATCGGTGTTCCAACTAGCATCGGTGTAACCATTAACAACGAGCTGTTCATCACCTCCATAAGAAAGAACCATATCCTTAGTTCTTCTCAAGTACTTAAGGATGTTTTTGACCGCTGTCCAATGATCCACTCCTGGATAACTTTGATATCTGCTAGTCAAACTAACAGCATATGCAATGTCGGGTCTAGTACATAGCATGGCCTACATTAGAGATCCTATGGCTGAGGCATAGGGAGTTTTACTCATCCTTTCTCTATCTTCTGTCGTTGTCGGACTTTGAGTTTTACTCAAGGTCGTATTGGGCAACATGGGCAAGAACCCTTTCTTGCTATCCTCCATTCCAAACCTCTTTAGAACTTTGTCCAAATATGTACTTTGTGACAATGATATCAGGCGTCTCGATCTATCCCTATAAATCTTTATGCCTAATATGTAAGCTGCTTCGCCAAGATCCTTCATTGAAAAACTATTATTCAAATATTCCTTGACACTATTAAGAAGGTCTACATCATTCCCAATCAACAATATGTCATCCACATATAGTATTAAGAATGCTACAGAGCTCCCACTCACTTTCTTGTAAATACAAGCTTCTCCATAAGTTTGTATAAAACCAAAACTTTTGATTACCTTATCAAAACGTTGATTCCAACTTCGGGATGCTTGCTTCAATCCATAGATGGACCGTTGAAGTTTGCATACCTTGTTAGCATCTTTAGGATCGACAAAACCTTTGGGTTGCATCATATACAACTCTTCATCAATGTCCCCATTGAGGAACGCCGTTTTGACATCCATCTGCCATATCTCATAATCATAATATGCAGCGATTGCTAACATAATCCTCACAGACTTTAGCTTCGCTACAGGTGAGAAAGTCTCATCGTAGTCAACTCCTTGAATTTGTCGAAACCCTTTTGCGACAAGTCGAGCTTTATAGATAGTAACATTACCATCAGCATCTGTTTTCTTCTTGAAAATCCATTTGTTCTCGACAGCCTTCCAGCCATCCGGTAAGTCCACCAAAGTCTATACTTGGTTTTCGTACATGGATCCAATCTCGTATTTCATGGCTTCTTGCCATTTATTGGAATCTAGGCTCATCATCGCTTCCTCATACGTCGCAGGGTCATCGGTGTTGTCCACCAACATGACACTCATAACGGGATCATACCAATCAGGAGTGGTACGAGTTCTCGTTGATCTGCGAGGCTCTACAGCAACTACAACCGAAGTTTCATGATCATCATCATTAGCTTCCTCTCTTATTGGTGCAGGCACCACCGGAACTTCTTCCGGTGCTGCGCTACTCGGAAGTTCGAGAGAAGGTTCGACAACCTCGTCGAGTTCTACTTTCCTTCCAGTCACTTCTTTCGAGAGAAATTCTTTCTCTAGAAAGGATCCATTCTTGGCAACGAAGATTTTGCCTTCGGATCTATGATAGAAGGTACACCCAATAGTTTCCTTCGGGTATCCTATGAAGACGCATTTTTCCGCTTTGGGTTCAAGCTTGTCCGGTTGTAACTTCTTTACATAGGCTTCGCAACCCCAAACTTTAAGGAACGACAATTTAGGTTTCTTCCCAAACCATAATTCATACGGTGTCGTTTCAACGGATTTAGATGGTGCCCTATTTAAAGTGAATGCGGCTGTTTCTAATGCATAACCCCAAAATTATAGCGGTAAATCTGTAAGTGACATCATAGAACGAACCATATCTAAGAGAGTTCGATTACGACGTTCGGACACACTGTTACGCTGTGGTGTTCCCGGCGGTGTCAATTGTGAAAGTATTCCGCATTTCTTCAAATGCTCTCCAAACTCGCAACTTAGATATTCACCTCGACGATCAGAACGTAGAAATTTAATCTTCTTGTTACGTTGCTTCTCCACCTCACTTTGAAATTCCTTAAACTTCTCGAATGTTTCGGACTTATGTTTCATGAAATAGATATACCCATATCTACTCAAGTCATCCGTGAAGGTAAGAACATAACGATAACCACCGCGCGATGCTACACTCATTGGAACACACACATTGGTATGTATGATTTCCAATAAGTCCGTAGCTCGCTCCATCATATCAGAAAATGGAGTCTTAGTCATTTTACCCATCAGACATGCTTCGCATCTTTCAAGTGATTCGAAATCAAGTGATTCAAGAAGTCCATCGGAATGGAGTTTCTTCATACGCTTCACTCCAATGTGACCAAGACGACAGTGCCACATATAGGTCGAGTTATCGCACGATTTCAAACGTTTAGCTTCAATGTTATTAATATGTGTATTTCCACTATCGAGATTCAATAAGAATAGACCATCTATCAAAGGTGCATGTGCATAAAACATATTACTCATATAAACCGAACAACCATTATTCTCGGACTTAAACAAGTAACCGTATCGCAATAAACAAGATCCCGATATAATGTTCATGCTTAACGCAGGCACCAAATAACAATTATTTAAGTATAAAACTAATACCGATGGTAGATGAAGAGGTAGCATGCCGACCACGATCACATCAACCTTTTATCCATTTCCCATGCGCATCGTCACCTCGTTCTTCGCTAGCTTCCGTTTATTCTGCAGCACCTGTTTCGAGTTACAAATATGAGCAACCGAACCAGTATCAAATACCCAGGCACTACTACGAGTACTAGTGAGATACACATCAATAACATGTATATCGGATATACCTTTCTTCTTGATGTTGCCGTTCTTCAAATCCGCCAAGTACTTTGGGCAATTCCGCTTCCAGTGACCTTCTCCCTTGCAGTAAAAGCACTCAGTATCAGGCTTAGGTCCAGCCTTGGTCTTCTTCGTCGGTGCGGTAACTTTCTTACCACCCTTCTTGAAGTGTCCCTTTTGCTTAGACTTGCCTTTCTTGAATTTGGTAGTCTTATTGACAATCAACACTTGGTGCTCTTTCTTAATCTCCACTTCTGCAGATTTTAACATGGAGAAAAGTTCTAGCAACTGCTTGTTCATGCTTTGCATATTGTAGTTCATCACAAAGTTCTTGTAACTTGGTGGTAGTGATTGGAGGACACGGTAAATCCCCAAAGCATTAGGAATCACTATACCCAAGCTTTGAAGTTTGTTTGCGTGCCCAGACATCTTAAGCACATGCTCACTGACGGAGCTGCCCTCTTCCATCTTGCGGTTAAAGAACTTTTCAGAAGCCTCATAGCTCTCAACTGCCGCGTGAGTCTCAAAGATCAATTTGAGTTCACGGACAATATCATGTGGGTCTGAACTCTCAAACCTTTTCTGAAGCTCCGATTCTAAACCATACAATATAGCACACTGAACTATGGAGTACTGATTCTTCCGAGCGAGGTAAACATTCTTTACTTCATCGGTAGCATCAGCTGCAGGCGGGTCACCCAGCGGTGCATCCAGCACATAGGTCAAATTACCATCATTGAGGACAATCCTCAAATTGCAGAACCAATCCGCGAAGTTGCTTCCATTGTTTTTCAACTTTTCTTTCTCTAGGCACGCATTAAAATTGATGGTAGGGGCCGCCATTGATCTACAACATATTTGCAATAGTTTAGACTAAGTTTATGACAAATTGAGTTCTAATTAATAGTTAAATTAATCTAGGTGAACTCCCACTCAAAACAATATCCCTCTCGTTGTTTTAGTGATCACACGAACCAAATCCACCACATCAAAACCGATCATCACGAGAGTTGATGTAGATTCAATGACGAACAATCGACATGTTCATCATATCTACTTTATGATTCATGCTTTACCTTTCGGTGATCCGTGTTCCGAGACCATGTCTGTACATGCTAGGATCGTCAAGATCAAACCTTAGCTCCCGCATGTGCAAATCTGGCTTGCTCACGTTGTATACACTTGCAGAATCTAACACACCCGATCATCATGTGGTGCTTCGAAACAACAAGCTTTAGCAACGGTGCTTACTAAGGATGAACACTTTCAAACTTGAAATTTATGTGCATGAGGGATCATCTTATAATGCTATCGTCGTTAACTAAGCAATACAAGATGCATAAAGGATTAACATCACATGCAATCCATAATATGTGATATGATATGGAATTTTTTTCTTTGTGCTTCCGATCTCCATCTTCAAGCACGAACATGATCTCCATCATCACCGGCATTGCATCAAGGTCAATGACGCTGCTCCATGGTTGTCGTCCACCATCTTCAACTATTACAACTACTTTGAATAGACATGCGGGTCTTAACAGAAATTAAAGACAACCATATGGCTCCTGTCGGTTGCCAACTTACAATAAGGAACATTGCATACATCAAATATAATCACAATCATGGCCATATCACATCACAACACACCCCTGCAAAACAAAGTTAGACGCCTCTAATTTCTTTGCATATTTTATGTGGTTTGGGGCTTTCAACGTTGATGTTTAAAGTATCATGTGCCCGTTGTAAATTGGATCTATACTATGATGGGAGAGACAGACACCCGCAAAGCCACTTATGCAATAGAAGTTGCATGTTGAGCATGGAGCAAGTCTCATGAACGCTGTCATGTAAGGTTAGCCCGGGCCGCTTCATCCCATCATACCGCAAGATGCAAAGTACACAAGAAGCAATTGATAATAAAAGCACCACCGCCCACAATGACCATTGTGTTCTACTCGTGCAACATATCTACATATAGACACGGCTCTGATACCACTGTTGGGGTTCGTAGCAAGGAAAACAAAAAATTGCTACCGCATACAAACAAACAAGCCAAGATATATCTACTAGATTATAGCAACGAGTCGATGGAATAACTCGCCCTCGAAGATTCCAAAGTGTTTAACAAGAGCGGATTCTCGTGGGTGATGTAGTCGTACTCTTGCCGATCTCAAGATCGCGTAGACGATCCTTCCGGCAGCGCTACCGCAGTCGGTCACACGTTCGGTACTCGACGAAGACCTTCCTCTCCCTTGTTCCAGCAGGCAGCGGAGGTTGTAGCACTCTCCTCGCGATTCTGGCAGCACGACAGCGTGGTACCGGAAGTAGAGGGGAGATCTCGCAGGGCTTCGCCTTAAGCCGGAGCGAGTATGGTGGACTATGAGAGAGGCCTTGGCGATCTAGGGTTTAGACGCACCAAGGAGAGGGAGCTACGCCGGCGGCTAGGGCAAGGGGATGCCCTAATTCGGCGGCTAGGGTTTTTCCCTAGGCGGCGGCAGCAGGAGGTGGCGGCGCCGGCGGCTTGGGGCTAGGGTTTGGAGAGGGCAAGGTGTGTGCTTGGAGGGGCATCCCTTCCCCTCCTTATATAGGTGGAGGGGGCCGGGCAAGGGGAGGGGAGTCCCTCCCCAACTCGGCTTCCAAGGCCGGCGGTGGAGGGAGAGGGACTTCCTCCCCAAGTAGGTTTCCTACTCTCCCTCCACCAAACAAAATAGCCGTTTGACTTTTCAAATTGGCGTTTGACTTTTCAAACTAGGATTTGATTTATCCCTTTATTTTGTTCAGCGATGACACCTAGTACATGATGCAATCATTCCAACTTGTTATGACACATTCATGTACCCTTCCCCTCCGAAGTGCCGGACATTCCGGAACCTTCTAGAACATTCCCGATGAAAACACCGGAACCATTCTCCAACCCCGAAACAGGACTTTCCTTATATGAATCTTATTCTCCGGACCATTCCGGATCTCCTCGTGATATCCCTGATCCTATCCGAGACTCTGAACAACATTTAGTCTCTTACTCATCATTCCATAACTACGCAACAACGTCGAATCCTTAAGTGTGTCTCCCTACGGTTCGTGAATTATGCGGACATGATCGAGACATTTCTCCGAACAATAACCAATAGAGGAATCTGGAAATTCATATGGCTCCCACATATTTCTACGATTACTTTGCGATCGAATGAACCACTTACATACGATACCAATTTCCCTTTGTCTCACGATAGTTTACTTATCCGAGGTTTTGATCGTCGGTATCTCTACATACCTAGTTCAACCTCGTTACTGATAAGTACTCTTTTCTCGTTCCCGTGATATGTGATCCCTTGTGCGCCAGTCACATGCTTGCAAGCTAATTGGATGACATTCCACCGAGAGGGCCCAGAGTATATCTATCCGTCATATGGATGGACAAATCCCACTCTTGATCCATGTGTCTCAACCAATACTTTCTGAACACTCAATGGCACCTTTATAGCCACCCAGTTACGGTGTGGTGTTTGATGTCATCAAAGCATCCTTCCGGTGATGGTGATAAGCATGATCTCATGGTCGAAGGAATTAGGTTACTATGTATCAGAAAGCATATAGCAATTGAACTATTAAAATGACTTGATCTTTATGCTACGCTTATCTATAGGAGTATGTCCATCATACCATTCTCCTAACGATATGATCTTGTTGTTAATAACATCTCAATGTTCATGATAGGGAAACCACAATCATTTATTAACCAACAAGCTAGTATTATAAAGAGGCTTTACTAGGGACTCTAATTTAAGTTTACAAATCACACAAGTATTAATGTTTCCTTGTTAATACTATTATAGCATGAATGTAAACATTTATCATAAACACAAAGATATAATAATAATTACATTTATTATTGCCTCTAGGGCATATTGCAACAAAAAGCCATAAGTAATACCTCATAATAAGACAAATATCAATGAATAGAGATAAATTATGATATAGAATGGTGATGCAAATTGGGCGTATCAGGGGGATCTCCACCGCTACCCTAGCATGTACACAAATCGGGCTCACCAGAGCCCAGGGAGCGGTGGCGACGCTTCCGGCGGCGGGCTTCACTCCTCGTTGGAGAAGTTAAAGGCCGACAGCCCGGAGCCGCTTTCGGAGACGAGGTCCACGACCTCCACCTCCTTCCCGCGGGATTCACGGTCGACGGCGAGCCCCTGCTCGAGGAGGATGTCATCGATGAGCTCGTTGCGCTGAGCTCGACGGGCCTCCGTGTAGGGTTTCGTAGCATGGAAAACAAAAAAAATTCTATCGCATACAAACAAACAGGCCAAGATCTATCTACTAGATTGTAGCAACGAGTCGATGGAATAACTCACCCTCGAAGATTCCAAAGTGTTTAACGACAGCAGATTCTCGTGGGTGATGTAGTCGTACTCTTCCCGATCTCAAGATCGCGTAGACGATCCTTCCGGCGATGCGTTCTGGCAGCGCTCCCGCAGTCGGTCACACGTTTGGTACTCGACGAAGACCTTCCTCTCCCTTGTTCCAGCAGGCAGCGGAGGTTGTAGCACTCTCCTCGCGATTCCGGCAGCACAACGGCGTGGTACCGGAAGTAGAGGGGAGATCTCGCAGGGCTTTGCCTTAAGTCGGAGCGAGTATGGTGGACTATGAGAGAGCTCCTTGACGATCTAGGGTTTAGACACACCAAGGAGGAGGTGCTAGGGCCGGCGGCTAGGGCTTGGGACTTGCCCAAGTCGGTGGCTAGGGGAGCCCTAGGAGGCGGCGGCAGTAGGAGGTGGCGGCGTCGGGCTAGGGTTTGGGGTGGAGAACTTGTGTGCTAGGAGGGGCAGCCCTGCCCCTCCCTTTATAGGTGGGAGGCGCCGGCCAAGGGGAGGGAGTCCCTCCCCAACACGGATCCCTAGTGGGCCGGCGGTGGAGGAGGAACTCCTCCCCAACTCGGTTTCCCACTTCCCCTCCACTTCCCAAAATAGCCGTTTGACTTTTCAAATTGGCGTTTGACTTTTCAAACTAGGATTTGATTAAACCCTTTATTTTGTTCAGCGATGACACTTAGTACATGATGCAATCATTCCAACTTGGTATGACACATGCATGTACCCTTCCCCTTCGGAGTGCCGGACATTTCGGAACCTTCTAGAACATTCCTGATGAAAACACCGGAACCATTCTCCAACTCCGAAACAAGACTTTCCTTATATGAATCTTATTCTCCGGACCATTCCAGATCTCCTCGTGATATCTCGGATCCCATCCGAGACTCCGAACAACATTCGGTCTCTTTCTCATCATTCCATAACTACTCAAACAACGTCGAATCCTTAAGTGTGTCTCCCTACGGTTCGTGAATTATGCGGACATGATCGAGACACTTCTCCGAACAATAACCAATAGAGGAATCTGGAAATTCATATGGCTCCCACATATTTCTACGATTACTTTGCGATCGAATGAACCACTTACATACGATACCAATTTCCCTTTGTCTCACGATAGTTTACTTATCCGAGGTTATGATCGTCGGTATCTCTGCATACCTAGTTCAACCTCGTGACTGATAAGTACTCTTTTCTCGTTCCCGTGATATGTGATCCCTTGTGAGCCAGTCACATGCTTGCAAGCTAATTGGATGACATTTCACCGAGAGGGCCCAGAGTATATCTATCCGTCATATGGATGGACAAATCCCACTCTTGATCCATGTGTCTCAACCAATACTTTCCGAACACTCAATGCCACCTTTATAGCCACCCAATTACGGTGTGGTGTTTGATGTCATCAAAGCATCCATCCGGTAAAGGTGATATGCATGATCTCATGGTCGAAGGAATTAGGTTACTATGTATCAGAAAGCATATAGCAATTGAACTATAAAAATGACTTGATCTTTATGCTACGCTTATCTATAGGAGTATGTCCACCGTATCATTCTCCTAATGATATGATCTTGTTGTTAATAACATCTCAATGTTCATGATAGGGAAACCACAATCATTTATTAACCAACAAGCTAGTATTATATAGAGGCTTTACTAGGGACTTCAATTTAAGTTTACAAATCACACAAGTATTAATGTTTCCTTGTTAATACTATTATAGCATGAATGTAAACATTTATCATAAACACAAAGATATAATGATAACTACATTTATTATTGCCTCTAGGGCATATCTCCAACAGTCTCCCACTTGCACTAGAGTCATCTAATCTAGATTACATGGTAATATACCGAACACCCATGGTAGTTTGGTGCTAGTCATGTTTTGCCCTCGGGAGAGGTTTAGTCAATGGATCCGCCACATTCAGATCTGTGTGTACTTTGCAAATCTTTATGTCCCCATCTTGGACATGTTCTTGAATAGCGTGAAAACGTAGCTTGATGTGCTTCAGCTTCTTGTGTGACCTTGGTTCTTGCGCATTGGCTATGGCGCCCATGTTATCACAATAGATAGACATTGGGTCCAGCGCACTAGGAACCACACCCAGCTCTGTAATGAACTCTTTCATCCATATCGCTTCTTGTGAAGCCTCTCAAGCAGCCATGTATTCCGATTCAGTTGAAGATCTCGCCACAACGCTTTGCTTTGCTCTCCTCCAGCTAACTGCTGCACCATTCAAAATAAATACGTATCCAGATTGTGATTTAGAGTCATCCGGATCGGTGTTCCAACTAGCATCGGTGTAACCATTAACAACGAGTTGTTCATCACCTCCATAAGAAAGAACCATATCCTTCGTTCTTCTCAAGTACTTAAGGATGTTTTTGACCGCTGTCCAATGATCCACTCCTGGATAACTTTGATATCTGCTAGTCAAACTAACAGCATATGCAATGTCAGGTCTAGTACATAGCATGGCATACATTAGAGATCCTATGGCTGAGGCATAGGGAGTCTTACTCATCCTTTCTCTATCTTTTGTCGTTGTCGGACTTTGAGTTTTACTCAAGGTCGTATTGGGCAACATGGGCAAGAACCCTTTCTTGCTATCTTCCATTCCAAACCTCTTTAGAACTTTGTCCAAATATGTACTTTGTGACAATGATATTAGGCGTCTCGATCTATCTCTATAAATCTTTATACCTAATATGTAAGCTGCTTCGCCAAGATCCTTCATTGAAAAACTATTATTCAAATATTCCTTGACACTATTAAGAAGGTCTACATGATTCCCAATCAACAATATGTCATCTACATAAAGTATTAAGAATGCTACAGAGCTCCCACTCACTTTCTTGTAAATACAAGCTTCTCCATAAGTTTGTATAAAACCAAAACTTTTGATCACCTTATCAAAACGTTGATTCCAACTTCGGGATGCTTGCTTCAATCCATAGATGGACCATTGAAGTTTGCATACCTTGTTAGCATCTTTAGGATCGACAAAACCTTTGGGTTGCATCATATACAACTCTTCATCAATGTCTCCATTGAGGAATGCTGTTTTGACATCCATCTGCCATATCTCATAATCATAATATGCAGCGATTGCTAACATAATCCTCATAGACTTTAGCTTCGCTACTGGTGAGAAGGTCTCATCGTAGTCAACTCCTTGAATTTGTCGAAACCCTTTTGCGACAAGTCGAGCTTTATAGACAGTAACATTACCATCAGCATCTGTTTTCTTCTTGAAAATCCATTTGTTCTCGACAGCCTTCCGGCCATCTGGTAAGTCCACCAAAGTCCATACTTGGTTTTCGTACATGGATCCAATCTCGGATTTCATGTCTTCTTGCAATTTATTGGAATCTGGGCTCATCATCGCTTCCTCATATGTCGCAGGGTCATCGGTGTTGTCCACCAACATGACACTCATAACGAGATCATACCAATCTAGAGTGGTACGAGGTCTCGTTGACCTGCGAGGCTCTGTAGCAACTACAACCGAAGTTTCATGATCATCATCATTAGCTTCCTCTCTTATTGGTGTAGGCACCACAGGAACTTCTTCCGGTGCTGCGCTACTCGCAATTTCGAGAGAAGGTTCGACAACCTCGTCGAGTTCTACTTTCCTTCCAGTCACTTCTTTCGAGAGAAATTCCTTCTCTAGAAAGGATCCATTCTTGGCAATGAAGATTTTGCCCTCGGATCTATGATAGAAGGTAGACCCAATAGTTTCCTTCGGGTATCCTATGAAGACGCATTTTTCCGCTTTGGGTTCAAGCTTGTCCGGCTGTAACTTCTTTACATAGGCTTCGCAACCCCAAACTTTAAGGAACGACAATTTAGGTTTCTTCCCAAACCATAATTCATACGGTGTCGTTTCAACGGATTTAGATGGTGCCCTATTTAAAGTGAATGCGGCTGTTTCTAATGCATAACCCCAAAATGATAGCGGTAAATATGTAAGTGACATCATAGAATGAACCATATCTAAGAGAGTTCGATTACGACGTTCGGACACACCATTACGCTGTGGTGTTCCCGGCGGTGTCAATTGTGAAAGTATTCCGCATTTCTTCAAATGCTCGCCAAACTCGTAACTTAGATATTCACCTCCACGATCATAACATAGAAATTTAATCTTCTTGTTACGTTGATTCTCAACCTCACTTTGAAATTCCTTAAACTTCTCGAAAGTTTCGGACTTATGTTTCATGAAATAGATATACCCATATCTACTCAAGTCATCCGTGAAGGTAAGAACATAACGATACCACCGTGCGATGCTACACTCATTGGACCACACACATCGGTATGTATGATTTCCAATAAGTCCGTAGCACGCTCCATCATACCAGATAATGGAGTCTTAGTCATTTTACCCATCAGACATGCTTCGCATCTTTCAAGTGATTCAAAATAAAGTGATTCAAGAAGTCCATCGGAATGGAGTTTCTTCATACGCTTCACTCCAATGTGACCAAGACGACAGTGCCACATATAGGTCGAGTTATCGGTCGATTTCAAACGTTTAGCCTCAATGTTATTGATATGTGTATTTCCACTATCGAGATTCAATAAGAATAGACCATCTATAAAAGGTGCATGTGCATAAAACATATTACTCATATAAATCGAACAACCATTATTCTCGCACTTAAACAAGTAACCGTCTCGCAATAAACAAGATCCCGATATAATGTTCATGCTCAACGCAGGCACAAAATAACAATTATTTAAGTATAAAACTAATCCCGATGGTAGATGAAGGGGTAGCGTGCCGACCACGATCACATCAACCTTTGATCTGTTTCCCACGTGCATCGTCACCTCGTTCTTCGCTAGCTTCCGTTTAATCTGCAGCACCTCTTTCGAGTTACAAATATGCGCAACCGAACCAGTATCAAATACCCAGGCACTACTACGAGTACTAGTGAGAAACACATCAATAACATGTATATCAGATATACCTTTCTTCTTGATGTTGCCGTTCTTCAAATCCGCCAAGTACTTTGGGAAATTCCGCTTCTAGTGACCTTCTCCCTTGCAGTAAAAGCACTCAGTATCAGGCTTAGGTCCAGCCTTGGTCTTCTTCGCCAGCGCGGTAACTTTCTTACCACCCTTCTTGAAGTGTCCCTTTTGCTGAGACTTGCCTTCTGAATTTGGTGGTCTTATTGACCATCAACACTTGGTGCTCTTTCTTGATCTCCACTTCTGCAGATTTTAGCATGGCAAAGAGTTCTGGCAACTGTTTGTTCATGTTTTGCATATTGTAGTTCATCACAAAGTTCTTGTAACTTGGTGGTAGTGATTGGCGGACACGGTAAATCCCCAAAGCATTAGGAATCACTATGCCCAAGCTTTGAAGTTTGTTTGCGTGCCCAGACATCTTAAGCACATGCTCACTGACGGAGCTGCCCTCTTCCATCTTGAAGTTAAAGAACTTTTCAGAAGCCTCATAGCTTTCAATTGCCGCGTGAGTCTCAAAGATCAATTTGAGTTCACGGACAATATCATGTGGGTCTGAATTCTCAAACCTTTTCTGAAGCTCCGATTCTAAACCATACAAGATAGCACACTGAACTATGGAGTACTGATTCTTCCGATCGAGGTAAACGTTCTTTACTTCATCGGTAGCATCATCTGCAGGCGGGTCACCCAGCGGTGCATCCAGCACATAGGTCAAATTACCAGCTGTGAGGACAATCCTCAAATTGCGGAACCAATCCGCGAAGTTGCTTCCATTGTTTTTCAACTTTTCTTTCTCTAGGAACGCATTAAAATTGATGGTAGGGGCCACCATTGATCTACAACATATTTGCAATAGTTTAGAGTAAGTTTATGAAAAATTGAGTTCTAATTAATAGTTAAATTAATCTAGGTGAACTCCCACTCAAAACAATATCCCTCACATTGTTTTAGTGATCACACGAACCAAATCCACCACATCAACACCGATCATCACGAGAGTTGATATAGTTTCAATGGCGAACAATCGACATGTTCATCATATCTACTATATGATTCATGCTTTACCTTTCGGTGATCCGTGTTCCGAGACCATGTATGTACATGCTAGGCTCGTCAAGATCAAACCTTAGCTTCCGCATGAGAAAATCTGGCTTGCTCACGTTGTATACACTTGCGGAATCTAACACACCCGATCATCACGTGGTGCTTCGAAACAACAAGCTTTAGCAACGCGGTGCTTACTAAGGATGAACACTTCCGAACTTGAAATTCATGTGCATGAGGGATCATCTTATAATGCTACCGTTGTTAACTAAGCAATACAAGATGCATAAAGGATTAACATCACATGCAATTCATAATATGTGATATGATATGGCCTTTCTTCTTGTGCTTCCGATCTCCATCTTCAAGCACGAACATGATCTCCATCATCACCGGCATTGCATCAAGGTCCATGACGCTGCTCCATGGTTGTCGTCCACCAGCTTCAACTATTACAACTACTTTGAATAGACACGCGGGTCTTAACAGAATTTAAAGACAACCATACGGCTCCTGCCGGTTGCCAACTTACAATAAGGAACATTGCATACATCAAATATAATCACAATCATGGCCATATCACATCACAGCACACCCCTGCAAAAAAAAGTTAGACGCCTCTACTTTCTTTGCATGTTTTACATGGTTTGGGCTTTCAATAAGTGTCGTTCTAACTTACGAACAAGAACCACAACGCTGATACTAGTATTGACAATCACCCGTTGTAAATTGAATCTTAACTATGCTGGGAGAAACAGGCACCCGCAAAGCCACTTATGCAATACAAGTTGCATGTCAAGCGTGGAGCAAGTCTCATGAACGATGTCATGTAAGGTTAGCCCGGGCCGCTTCATCCCAACATCCCGCAAGATGCAAAGTACACAGGAAGCAATCGACAATAAAAGCATCAACGCCCACAATGACCATTGTGTTCTACTCGTGCAACAGATCTACATATAGACACGGCTCTGATACCACTGTAGGGTTTCGTAGCATGGAAAACAAAAAAAATTATATCGCATACAAACAAACAAGACAAGATCTATCTACTAGATTGTAGCAACGAGTCGATGGAATAACTCACCCTCGAAGATTCCAAAGTGTTTAACGAGAGCAGATTCTCGTGGGTGATGTAGTCGTACTCTTCCCGATCTCAAGATCGCATAGACGATCCTTCCGGCGCTGCGTTCTGGCAGCGCTCCCGCAGTCGTTCACACGTTCGGTACTCGACGAAGACCTTCCTCTCCCTTGTTCCAGCAGGCAGCGGAGGTTGTAGCACTCTCCTCACGATTCCGGCAGCACAACAGCGTGGTACCGGAAGTAGAGGGGAGATCTCGCAGGGCTTCGCCTTAATCCGGAGCGAGTATGGTGGACTATGAGAGAGCTCCTTGACGATCTACGGTTTAGACACACCAAGGAGGAGGTGCTAGGGCTGGCGGCTAGGGCTTGGGACTTGCCCAAGTCGGCGGCTAGGGGAGCCCTAGGCGGCGGCAGTAGGAGGTGGCGGCGCCGGGCTAGGGTTTGCGTTGGAGAACTTGTGTGCTAGGAGGGGCAGCCCTGCCCCTCCCTTTATAGGTGGGAGGCGCCGGCCAAGGGGAGGGAGTCCCTCCCCAACTCGGATCCCTAGTGGGCCGGCGGTGGAGGAGGAACTCCTCCCCAACTCGGTTTCCCACTTCCCCTCCACTTCCCAAAATAGTTGTTTGACTTTTCAATTTGGCGTTTGACTTTTCAAACTAGGATTTGATTAAACCCTTTATTTTGTTCAGCGATGACACTTAGTACATGATGCAATCATTCCAACTTGGTATGACACATTCATGTACCCTTCCCCTTCGGAGTGCCGGACATTCCGGAACCTTCTAGAACATTCCCGATGAAAACACCGGAACCATTCTCAATCTCCGAAACAGGATTTTCCTTATATGAATCTTATTCTCCGGACCATTCCGGATCTCCTCGTGATATCCCGGATCCCATCCGAGACTCCGAACAACATTCGGTCTCTTTCTCATCATTCCATAACTACTCAAACAACGTCGAATCCTTAAGTGTGTCTCCCTACGGTTCGTGAATTATGCGGACATGATCGAGACACTTCTCCGAACAATAACCAATAGAGGAATCTGGAAATTCATATGGCTCCCACATATTTCTATGATTACTTTGCGATCGAATGAACCACTTACATACGATACCAATTTCCCTTTGTCTCACGATAGTTTACTTATCCGAGGTTATGATCGTCGGTATCTCTGCATACCTAGTTCAACCTCGTTACTGATAAGTACTCTTTTCTCGTTCCCGTGATATGTGATCCCTTGTGAGCCAGTCACATGCTTGCAAGCTAATTGGATGACATTTCACCGAGAGGGCCCAGAGTATATCTATCCGTCATATGGATGGACAAATCCCACTCTTGATCCATGTGTCTCAACCAATACTTTCCGAACACTCAATGCCACCTTTATAGCCACCCAGTTACGGTGTGGTGTTTGATGTCATCAAAGCATCCATCCGGTAAAGGTGATATGCATGATCTCATGGTCGAAGGAATTAGGTTACTATGTATCAGAAAGCATATAGCAATTGAACTATTAAAATGACTTGATCTTTATGCTACGCTTATCTATAGGAGTATGTCCACCATATCATTGTCCTAATGATATGATCTTGTTGTTAATAACATCTCAATGTTCATGATAGGGAAACCACAATCATTTATTAACCAACAAGCTAGTATTATATAGAGGCTTTACTAGGGACTTCAATTTAAGTTTACAAATCACACAAGTATTAATGTTTCCTTGTTAATACTATTATAGCATGAATGTAAACATTTATCATAAACACAAAGATATAATAATAACTACATTTTTTATTGCCTCTAGGGCATATCTCCAACACTCCGCCTCTGCCTCGGCGAAGCTCCGGTGCTGGATGACCTGGACCCAGCGGTCGAAGGAGGCGTCGTCGAGGGCATAGTCGGCCTCCATGACCACACGGCCCTACGGTAGCCCATCCTCCTTCTTCACCAGCGGCGGGGGAGTCCTCGGCGCGCGCGAGGAGCTCCCCTCCCCCCGGCGGGTGCAGATGCGCGCGTCGAACTCCGTCGTCTCGTGGCGGAGGAGCGTGGCCAGCACCGGCACGCCCCTCCTCATGTAGTGGAGGGCGGCGCGTTTGAGCGCCCCGTCCGAGCGCACACACCGGCGGCGCTCATCCTCCTCCGCGGGTGTGAGGCTACGGAAACGTCGCGTCGATGGTCCCCGCTGGTCTATCGCGGCGTGAATCAGGCGGATCTGCTAAATTGCTCGTCGGTGCTCGGCGATTTGAGCGGTGGTGCGCGGCAGAGGTGTCGAGCGGGCGGTGGCATAGAAATGGATCGAGACCTGGAAATCAAGCTTGGAACTAGGATTTTATGGGTCGCAGGGTCGATTCCCAGGGGCCCGAAATTTTTTCCCGGGTCGGGTCGTGTTTATGGTGTCGGTTCTGGCCAGATTTCACGGCCCGGCCCAAAAAACCGCCAGAATTTTCTGGGTCCGGCGTTTTTACGGTGTCTACTAGAGATGCTCTTACCTAGTAAAAATAAGGCCAAGCCTAATGATGATGATGGTATAATTACTTTGAAATCCAATAATTTTGGAGTGGGCATTCCACTCCTTAAACCTAAAGATTGCCATATGGGTCAAGCTAATTGACCTTAACTAGAAGAGCTTCATGGGAGGCATACCATGGGAAATAAAATTTTAATTGTGTTAGTCTTGTTAGTTTTGTTTTTGTTTTGTTTTAAATAAAGAGTGTTCAAGGAGACCTTTGGAAAGAGGAAAATAAATAAGGTAATCCTCGATTTTTATTTTTACTAACACATGGCCTAAAGTATTTCTAAATTTTAATGAAGTGTGTTTACTGTTATTTTACTTTTGATGAGATGTGCAAAGGCGCACAGAGCTACTAAACAAATTCTTGAAGTTTTGCAGCTCATAGTACCCATAACGACCTATGGTACGGTCGGGAGAGACCATACCGTGCACCTGTACCACCTCAAGTCAATGAAAAATTGATTTTTGTCACAGTGTATAGTGTCGATAACGACCTGTGGTATGGTCGGACGCGCCCGTACAGCGCGCCCGTACCGTATCCTCGTGCAAACATCAGATTTTAAGAAAACTATACCGAACTGATAACGACCAGTGGTACGGGTGCGCACGACCGAACCGCGCGCCCGTACCAAGTGCACCGTCAGGGGCAGCCGTCGCCCCCAAGGTTTGTCACCCAATATGGGCGATCTCCAGTCATACCGCCCGCCCGAACCACATATTTGGCCGCCATAAACACCACGAGGAGGTAACCTAAAAATCCCCAAATATCAATCTCTCTTTCTTCTTCCTCCAAACTTCACACTACCTTTATTGGATCTTCAAATTTATTCAATCTTTCTTTGATTCCTCACACTCAATAGATATAAGGTATGATTCTCCTCTAATCCTCAAGTTATTTTTTCAAAAGATTCACTCAATTATTCACCATTATCAATCTATACTTAGGTCTTGTTCTTGATTCAATCTTGATGTTAAGCATGCTTAATATTGTTTTAGAGGAGAATTCTTTTATAACAAGTGTAGAGGATCACTTATACTATGTTTCTATTTTATGCTATGTTTCTATTGGATCAAAATTTATTACTAGTAGTTTTTATTATGTCTTATTTATTCAATATTATTATTTTTAGATGAACACGAGGAGCCGTAGACGTCCGGTGGCTGCGGCATCTTCCGCACCACCCGTTGATACGTTGATCCCCGAGTCACTTGGTATCGAGTTCACTGAGAAGTTCCACTTGAACCGTTTCAACCGTCTCAAGCTTCGGGAAATCAAGTCCACCAAGCGGGTGTATCCTTATATCCTGAACCAACATGCAATTCATGATGATTTTGATTTGCTTTGCAACAATATTGGTTTGTATAACTTTGTCTTTCAGGATGTCGCCACGTATCATGGCTTGACACTTGAGTTCTTCAGCACCTTGACACATACGGTGGATCATTACTATTGTACCGACAAACAAAGGTCCAGAGTTGATCGTGTCAAATTCCGCATCATGAACTGTGAGTACATCCGAACACTCGACCAATGGGCTCAATGCTTTGGGTTTGCCAACAACTCCATCGATGTACGCACAACTGCTTTTTTTAGACCCTCCAACTTGGCAATATTTGAACTTGATGAGAATCCGTGGAAACACACCCAAGGAAAACCAAATTGATCAACCTGTTATTCGATATTTATTTTATGTGATTGCTAACACCTTGTAGGCGCGTGGTGATTTTACTAGAGTTAATGAATAGGACATGTTGATCCTCGTTAAAGCTGATATTGTTAATTGTAACTTAATGCCTAATTTGGGCGCTTAGCTTGTGTTTTACCTTAAGCATCAGGCTCTTCAATCTCGTGGACCCATATGTGGAGAGGGAGTTGTGACCGTTCTTGCACGCGCACTTCACATCAACCTAGGTAATATCCAACCGTTGGTAACAAGTAATTGTCTCGGTCTCTCTACTCTAAGAGCATGTGGTATGGTCTCTAAAACTCATAGTAGATATTTTTTCGATATGCTTGGAGCGTATCACTTGATCCTAGTTCCTTTACCTATGGTCTCTTCTCTATCGAGGAGGGGCGTTTGCGTTATGATGCGCATGTTGAGGCTAATCTACCCCCAACAAGAGATACCCATGGGAGGAGGAGAAGATGAAGAAGTAGAACCAGAAGAACCTGAACAAGATGAGCAGCCACCAAACTACTACACCACATATGAAAACATCTACACACTCGAAGTAAACATCCAAAACATGAACAACCTCTCCATCAACCTTCGATATGCTACCGCAAGTCTCAACACCCAGTTCCAAAATTGGCATGGCCAATGGAATTTGGGAGATTATCCACCACCACCACAATGAGAAACAAAGGGGCTTGCAAAAGCCTCAGCATGGGGATGTGTTCCTCCTATAAATTTATTTGTGTAATAATGATATTGTACTCTAGCTCCTTGGGAGCTTTGAAACACTCGTGTTGGCTTGTTCCAACACTTTGCCTTTTTCCTTGGTTTTCAATTTTCTTTTGCTTTATTCGTTTGTTTTTATTTTCTTAGAATCCTTGCTTGGTCACAAGATCCTTCCTATTCTTTAATCCCTTTCCTCAAAAATACAAAAAGATTTTTCTGTTTTTTCCTTTTTTCGTAAATGTGGATTCACACTTTGCCTCTTTTCTTTTATATTATTATGATAGTAATCGTGTTTGAGTTTTTGAAGGAACGCGTTCCTATAAGGAAGAGAATCATGAAGTCACTTATGAGAGGTATGTCCTATGTCTCCCACTTTTGAAGTTTGAGTTGTTTATCTTAGTTGGTCGATTTGCTAAGATGATATGCTTGTGGGAGTAATTTAATTTAGTTAAAGTAAAGCTTTTTATTAGTATGATGGTTAGTTGTTGAAGCTCTTGCTCTAATTCTTTTAGCTAACCGAGTCTTGCCTTAGAAATAATAATGTCAAACAAGTACATTAAGAAAAAGTCTAAAATTTACGACTTGTTTGATGAATGATTGTCTTGAGAGTATACCCTTGAAGATACTTAACCCCATAGACATTTTAATAGTCTTTACGACACTCTTGAAAGGCGTTGTTTGATTGAAATAAAGTCTAGTGGTAATTGTGATGCATGCCAAAGCTAACCTTGTGGATCAAACACTGGTACTAGCTCATGAATTTTTTTTTGCTATTTATGATCCTAGTGCACACCTTTCGGATGCCAACAAATCCGCTAGCTTTTGAATGATCTATGGTATAACCCCGAATTTCGGCTATGAGTTGATGACATGATTGGCATCAGTGTCAATGTATGGGAAAAAGTATTGGTATTCTCAAAGGTTGTGTAAACACTTGCAAAAAGAAACAGCTAGCAATCCTTGAAAAAGTATGAAAAGAAAAAGATATCTTTGAAGATCCACATAACAAGTCCTTGGCATGGTCTCATTACTACTCTACAATTTTTTCTTGAAAAGCAATGATTGGATTATAAGTGTTTTTGATAGACTTGATCTATTGATGTGGGTGTAAATAAGACACTTTATTGTTATATTACTTAAGACATGGAACTCTCTTACTTAATTATGCAATTTAAACATCCTAGTGTTCCTTGGCAAGCTAAGAGTTAACTAAGAAGAATTGGATTGATTGCTACACTGCTAGTTATTCATATTGATATTAAACTCTACTTTGATCATCTTGAATTACCGAAGCTTGTATAGTACTCTTGTCATCTCTCTAACTTTGATAAGCCTCGCAAATGAACAAAGTGTTATGCACATATGACTACCAACCGTAAGTGAATTTTTATTCTCGTTATTTCAAGCTTAAACACTGCATTCCTTATAGTTCTTTTGTTTCTTCTTGCTTGAGGGCGGTCAAGGTTTGAGCTTTGGGGAAGTTGATGGATCTGAAATTTGCCATCTTTATCTGCGTTTAAAGATTTTTTTAGTCAAGCAATTGACAAGAAACTCTCAATTCTTGACACTATGGACTAATAGTTGCAAAGATGTGCAGAACCTTGCTTTGAATTATGGTGTGCAGGAAATCACGGGTTTTAATGCGAAATCAGGAGTCATAATGAAGGAATTAGTGGAAATCCACACGTCCAAGTAATTGGGAAGAAAATTCCAGGAGAAAGAACGTGTAAAGACCAACGGTATGGGCGGGGCCCGCCCGTACGGCCCACCCATACGGGGTGCCAACGTTTTTGTCTCGTCAAACCCTAGAACTTGTGTGAAGACGCCTATATATTTTGAGGATCCAGCCGCCGTCCAGAGAGCCGCTATTCTCAGATTTCATCACAACACCACCAAAGGAGATCCACGCCATTGTCCATACATTGTTCAACCACTCCACCATCCATCCCTCCACTAGCCATATCCATTGCTTTGTACTTTAGATCTCCTTATGATTTGGCGACCATTGTAAGAATATTCGATTTCAATCAAAGTATTTTACACAATGTTTTATATCCTTGATCTATTTGTTATGAGTGAGTAGTCATCATGGGATACGGGTTGGGGAGAAACCTCGCAGCAATTATATGCATCTAATCATCGGAGTATTGTATTTTGTTTGCAATTGAGATTTGTATCTTTTGTTTCTTTGTCTCTTGTCTCGATCTGTGGACTTGTAGGTACCCAAGATCCCATAGATTGACAAAGGATTGAGGTGAGATACTTGGCTAGCGGCGATTTCATAGGAACCCCAGTGACAGAAAGTGTAGTACGGTCTTCGCTTAGCGATCTATTCGGGATCACAACAACATCACCATTTAATGTTTTAATCTTTGTTCTTCACTTAATAAACATTTGGCTTCGGTGTGCACTCAGTTGGATTAAAAGGCTATTGCTATGCCCGCTGCATCACACGGGGTTTAGTATACTAGGATGTGTTTCCCACAAGAGATTATCTCCGTTCAAACATTACACATGACTATGCTTATTATTACCTTTTATCTCATATGATGTACAGCTGCAGGTGGATCTTCAATCCTGGCCTATCTCTATCCATTGATTCAACCCACTACAAAAAGTAAACTAGATTGGTCCGGTAAACTAAGGTAAAACAAAGAAACAAAGTCGTGTAGATGTGTCCTTATTTATTTTCTTTTAGCATTTGTTTCCAAGGTTCGATTAAACCTAGGTCTTCTAGGGAAAAAGTTATTATACTACATCCATGAATCTGGATTGAATGTATCAGTCATCCATCCTCAAATTTCTCTAGGCCAAGCATGCTTAACCTTAGAGTTTTTTTAGATAAGCTTTCGAAAAATAAGTTGCAACTTGTTCATATGAGTATCCTATCAATCCTCTTAATCCATGTGCCTGGATCTCACATACACCCACCCTTAGAAGATCGATGCCCTCATCGATCAACCACAAGCCAAAAACGTCGACTCTTGGCACACGTCTGTGCGTCTGCTGCCGGCACAAGTGACATGTCGTGTCCACTCTGGACCACACATGCCATGCTTCAAATGTCTACCACTACCCCGCACACGCCCGTCTAACCACGAGGATCGTCTCTGATACAACTTGTAACACCATCGACTCTACGTGCCTGAGATGTCACCCCCTAGCAGCTTACTAGGATCTCTAGGCTGGCCCCACAGACTAACACTAGTATTCTCTACGCACTTTGTCCTCACTCGTGCGCACCCGGTACCCACTTCTGGGTTGGTCACCCATCCTCAAATTGGTCTAGGCCAAACACGCTTAACCTCAGAGTCCTTTCCAGATGAGCTTCCGGAAAAAAGTTACAACTTGTTTACATGAGTATCATATCAATCCTATTAAGCCATGTGCCTTGATCTCACAATGGTAGCCGACAAAAGGAGAATGTGGATGGTGATGTGTGGATGCATGGCGAAGGAAGAACGTTGTAGTTCCCTTACCGCCGTCTGCAACTCCGCCACCTTCTGCTCGAGCTCTAGCTTCCAAGTCACGAACCTATCGACCTTGTTGGTGAGATCTCGGATGGAGATCTTGACCTCCGTGATGAGCGAACTCAAGTATGCCTTCGTATCGCCGTCCATGGTGGCTTTTTATTCTTCTCTGCCCTGGTCCGGATGATGGATTTGACCACCGTGACCAGATCGACGATTGGAGAAGGACATATGATTGGGAATTTTGTGGGAGGGTGGTGGTGAGGCTCTGATACCAGATTGGTAGGGAATCTGATACCAATGGTAGCTACTTTGGATTCTCTCAAGTATTGATTACAAGTACCGATTACGGGAATTGAGATCAGCAAGAAGGGGATCCGAAAGAGAGATACCCAAGGTGGGAGAGAGCCGCCGATGTCGTGATCCAACTAGATCTGTTATCCTCCTTCTCTTCCTCCTCAAGTAGTGGCGTCGGCGGTAGGCTTCATCGGCTTCGCCACCTTGGGCCCAATCCACGAAGGGCCAATGTAGCGAGAGTTGGGTTGTCGAAGGCGCGTCGTCCTTGATGGGCCTCGTTCGGTGGCAGGTGAGTGCTGGTAACATGATGGGGTCTGTTTATTGGGACTCCTAAGGTTTCTCCTTTTTAGATGTTGGAGAGGCCATTTCCATTTTTAGCCGATGGAGCTGCCTTCCCCACGATAGGAATTCCTCTTCACTTGTAAGTGAAACTCTGGTTGACTTTGGGTGCAGCCGACGGCTCAATCGCATGGCCAGCCTAGAATGCTAGTAGTAATCACTACCGTGCACGTAGACTACGTGAAGAAATCACTACCATATGCACGTAGACAGCTTATAACGATCATCTCTCATTTCAGCTTATAACAATTCCATCATCTCTCATTTCAGCCATCTTCTAATTCAAAAAAAAAACACGGGCCAAACGAGCCGGACCGAGCCGGACCGGGCCGGACCGAGCCGAGACAGGCTCAGCCCGAGCTTGCTGCGGCCTAGTAAGAGAGGCTCAGCTCGGTCCAAACAGACCAGCGGGCTGAGCCCAAAAAGCTTGGGCCAAACCCAAAATCCCGAGTTTGGTGTCCAGATACCGTATACTGACAAGCGGTTTAGGGTTACTGCTAAGATTTCTCCTTTTTTAGACGTTGGAGAGGCTATTTCCAGTTAGCCGATGGAGCTGCCTTCCCTAGCGACGACCACCAGGTAGATTGCCCCGGGGACGCCCCCAAATGCGTTGTGCCTAGAACATTGGGTGCATTGCCCGTGTCGACGGGTATGGTAGCCGACAAAATGGGAATGTCGATGGCGACATGTGGATGTGTGGTGAAGGCAGAATGGTGTAGTTCCCTCACTATCGTCTGCAACTCCGCCACCTTTCTGGCTTCCAAGTCACGAACCCGTCGACCTTGTTGGTGAGATCTCTAATGGAGATCTTGACCTTCCTGATGAGCAAACTCAAGTACGCCTTCGTATCGCCGTCCATGGTGGCTTGTTTCTTCTTCTCTGTCGTGGTCTGGATGATGGATTTGACCACCAGGGCAGATCGACGATTGGAGAAGGACATACGATTAGGAATTTTGTGGAAGTGTGTTGGTGAGGCTCTGATACCAGATTGGTAGGGAATCTGATACCAATGGTAGCTACTCTGGATTATCCTAGGTATCGATTACAAGCCCCAGTTACAGGAATTGAGATCAGCAAGAAGGGGATCCGACATAGAGAGAGAGCCAAGGTGGGAGAGAGAGCCGCCGATGTCGTGATTCAACTGGATATGTTCTCCTCCTTCTCTTCCTCCTCAAGAAGTGGCAGCGGCCGGCGGCAGTAGTAGGCTTCATCGGCATCACCGCTTTGGGCTTAATCCATGAAGGGCCTATATAGCGGGAGTTGGGCCGTCGAAGACGCGTCGTCCTTGATGGGCCTTGCTCCGTCAATGGCGGGTGAGTGTTGGTGACATGATGGGGTCGGTTTAGGGGTACTCCTAAGGTTTCTCCTTCTTTTTAGATGTTGGAGAGGTCATTTCCATTTGGAAAATGATATGGATCCCCCGGACGATGGGGGTTTCCATCGTCCTCCTTCCCCTGCAAAATCACCCAAATTTCATTTTTGCTGCAAAACGGCCCGCTTTTGCTACATATGTCCCTGCTTTTGCTTCCTAAGCAAAAAAAAACGGTTCGTTTTAGAAATAGAACGTCTCGCCGGAGACCTCGCCGGAGATCATGCAGCAAAAAAATTGTGCTAATGCAGCAAAACCGACTTCGCCGGAAACTTTTTTTGCTGCATGGTCTCCGGCGAGGGTCATCAACGAGTTGTTTCCAACGATGTCTCCGGCGAAGACGGTTTTGCTCCACTAGCATAATTTTTTTGCTGCATGGTCTCCGGCAAGGTCTCCGGTGAGGTCTCCGGCGAGACGTTCTATTTCTAAAACGAACCTTTTTTTGCTTCGGAAGCAAAAGCGGGGACATATCACTGGTGGAAACAACCCTATAGGTCCCGGTTGGTAAGGAGCTTTAGTCCCGGTTGCCCAACCGGGACGGGGCAATCGGGACTAAAGCCCTAACCTTTAGTCCCGGTTGCCCCACCAACCGGGACAAATGGGTGCACGCGTGGTAGCAGCAGAGGGCGAGGGGGGTGGATAAACACGAACCGGGACTAATAACCTTCTGCCGCGGCAGAGATTTGGCCCATTTCTCTGCCGCGGCAGAGAATTCATTTTGGCACATTTTGTTGCCGTGGCAGCATTTTCGCCATTTTTTGTGTCGCGGCAGAGAATTCATTTAGGTTGATCTATTGTTTATTTAGTGTTTTGCACTCATCAATGAAGGAACCATTATATTACATTCGATACACGGATCGAGTTCATGCACTACATACAAAAGTTGCTCTTTGTACAATCCCTATTGTCTATATATAGCCGAATAGTATTCCCCTTTTGGGTCTAGGACTTCTGCATCCAAGAATCCCGCCAATTCCTCCTGAATTGCTCGTACACGATCCTTTGGCAGAAGACCGTCCCGTAGACGTTCGATCTGATATTTAAAAAAGGAGTCAGTCTATATGAATGAAACTAAACACAATTTGATTGTAATTAAAAACTATAGAAATTGTTTGTGTACGTGGAGTTGCTCTAAATTTCTGCCCTTCTCATCGCACGTCTGCCGGATGAACTCTATCCACATAGATTGTTACCTGGTCCCTGCGTCAGGCACTTTACGAGAACAGAGTTCAATCGAAAATAATAATCAAGCATGATAATAACTGTATCAAAACTAGAATCAAAGAGATGCGCGAATATAGCTAGTGGTGCTTACATTTAGTGGTTGAAATATAAGCTCCTCTTTCCAAACATCCCTAGCCTTGTTGGTGAACCGTTTCCAAGCGCTGCCCAGCGAAGAAAACGAATAAAAGAAGTTATTAATTACTTGATATCATAAAATTCACGAACGTTGCCGATATAGTGTCGTAATGATTAGAATTACCGCTGGAGAAGCATATGTACTTCCACGTCTCAAGGGGTTTATGTTTCGAGTCCATGACTAGTACACGCCCTTTGTCAAGTTGAATGATTAACAGAATATAGTGGAAGCTACAAATGCATAACTAATCAATTATATACTTAACATCGAGTAAGCGAAATAGAAAGTGTATACAAGACAATAACACTCACTCGAAGTTGTAAGGAAAAAGTATTTCCCTTTTGGTTTCTTGAAACCTTAATGCGTGTACTATATTATCCTCCGTATCCTGGGGGCTTGTTTTGAGATTAGCTTCATGAACCCAATATGGGTCAATGAAGCCAATGTCATAGATTTGTCCTCTGCTGCATTCGAGATTCTTCATTCTGCATATTACAGTATGATTATATACATGCAATAAACAAGGTGAGATAGCTGGAGACTAAATTAATTACAGAATTAGTACTTACAGACAATAGGCACTGATGATCGATTTGTCCAAGGCGTCTTGATTGAATAATTGAAATAGTTCATCAAATTCAATGGATATCATGTCATCCTTTTCTTTCCCATGATGCTTTTTTGTAACCCTCAGCACTATCCAGTTAGCCCCGGCCTTTGTGGCATGCAAGTACCAGTTATGCAATCTTCGCATTTTTGTTGGAAGATTGTTTACCTCCTCAGGTTTGACGAGAGGTTTGTCGTACTGGTATTTGTATGCTACTTCACTCACGGGGAAGAACTCTAACTGGGATAAGTACTGGGCAATACTCATACCTTGAGCAGCGGCAGCTTCTCCGTATTGTGCAACTACCTCTGGATCATACTGCTCTTCGGCCCCATATTTGCTCGACCCCACATTGGTTTGGGAAATCACCTTGAGAGGGGCGCAAGTCTGTTTTGCTTGTTCTCCGAGCTGGGCAATAGATTTATCGCTTGCATTAGTACTGCTCTTCGAGGCTTTTTGTGCCGCATGTGACTTGAGAATAGAACGCTCATAGTCTGATGACAGATTTGGCTTGGGTTGATGAAGAGTCTTTAGCATTTTCAACACTTTGGCTTTTTCTTCTTTGGTGCTGGGGAACTCTGGCTCTTTCGGCCGCCTCAGCTTAGCGAAAAACGCTGTCGTTTCCGTATCAACGATCGCCGCAGTCTCCTCTTCAGTACAGTCATAAGCTCTCTTGGGAGGAACCTTTGGTACTTTTGGAAGAGGCTCTTGTTTACGTTTCGGCGATCGCTTACCAAGACGCATAGTAGCGGTACGCTTACGCTTTTTATCCTGCAGAGGCGCCGGCGATGGCTCCTGCGGCGATGGCTGCGCCGGAGATTGGTGAGGCGACGGAGCCGGGTGAGGCGACGAAGATGGCTGCCGCGGCGGCGACGACCTCGCTGGAGACGGGTGAGGCGGCGGTGAAGATGGCCTTGGCGTGTGATTTCGAAGCACGATACATTCCTTCGGCCATAGAATGGTGACGTTTTTTGCGTCTCCCAGTACAGTCACATCCCCTTCACCTGCAGGGTAGTGAAGATCCAAAACTTCAAAGGTGGGCATGATTTCATCCACCCCGACAACAGCGTAGCCCTCTGGAACCGGACGACAGTGGTAAGTTGGTGTGGGTCCAATTGGTAAGGCATAGCCGACCGCCACCTTCATTGATATGTTCACAACTTTGACATGTAGCTCGCAGTGTGTCATCTCTGTGATATCATCCACTGGGTAGCCAACAGGAGCCATCGTCGGTGCATCTTCGTCATCGCCATTGTCATCACCCGGGACGTCGGTGGAAGCCACACTGCTTTTTCGATTATTCGATAGGCCGGTAGCATCGAATGCAGTGTGCTGCTGAGATGGGCCGGTAGTACTTTGCTCTTTAAGTGCGTTAATTTCATCTTGTTGTTGCTTTAATCGTTCTTCAATTAAACGCATTCGCTCTTTCTGACTATCTGCTTCAACTTCCGCCCTGTCCTTTCTCCGCTGACGGCTTCTATCAGGATATTTCTTCCTCTCTTCGGGAAACCCAGTCCTCCATGGTTGGGAGCCTCTTGTGCCTCGTGTTCGTCCATCATGTTCCTTATTTCCAAGGGCGAGTGTGAGCTCATCATTCTCTCTATCGGGAATGAAGTCCCCATCTTTAACAGCCTTTACTGCTTTTCTCATCCTCTCGATTGGCAAGGGGTCTTCTTTATGTCGTATGTTATATATACACCTCCCTTCCGAGTCCAACGTGCCCCCATGCCCGTAAAACCAATTCCTTGCACGTTCTACCCAATCGTCTGTCTCTGGGGTGATATTTTTAGCACGCAGTTCTTTCTCAAGTTTCTCCCACTTAGGAATGCCAGCCATGTAGCCACCTTGCCCCATAGTATGGTGATACTTCTTGTTAGCAGCATTCAGCTTATTCTTTGCAGACATTTCCTTAGCTTTTTCTGATGTCTTGTATTCCACAAACTCAGCCCAGAATGGTTTTATCTTCTGAAACTGAGTCTTCTTGAAATCCGGAGTCTTCCCTTTCACGACATAGTCAAGGTGCAATCTTTTCTTCCAGTTGGTGAAACACTGGGCCATCTTCTTCAAAGCCCACTCCCTGACCTTAGCCTCCATGGCTCTCCCATATTCTAAGGCGTCCTCAACTGGATCCTCCGCATTTGGATCCAGCTCTATCTTCGGTAGTTTTAAATTAACCATGAGCCTCTTCCACAGTAAATCTTTGGCGAGGTCAGGGACATATAAACATGTTCCCTCTTCATCCGCATTAGCAGGCCTATTCCAATTTCTAATGGTGATCGGGATTAACTCCCTAACGATTACTCCGCATTGTGCCACAAATTTGTTTGCGACAACTTCGGGAGCCGTCGGTTTGCCGTCTTCAGCGACATCTTCGATCCTGAACCTCTCATGGTCTTGCAACTTTTTGGTTGGGCCTCGTGTGCTCTTTTCAGTAGATTCCTTCGATCTGGAGGGCTAAAAGAAGAAAGATCGTTGTTACTATTTCTATATAGATAGCAGATGATTAATTAATGAATTGATTATATTACATGCACCTCGCCGGAGCGGTCGTCTTCTCGATTACACAAGGCATCGCCTTCTCCCTCGCGGAAGGCAACACCTTCAACCTCAAACAAGTCGTCTATTCCGGTGAAAAGAGGATCACCCTCACCGGAGTTGTTCAGAAACGTTGATACGTCTAAATTTTCTTCCCCACGGATCACACCTTGGATCAACTCTTCCTTTTCTTTGTCTCTGACGTGTGGGTCCATATTTTCTGCATAGGTGGAAAAACGAATAAGTCAAAGCGGCTAAAGGCGAAAGTTAGGTACGGTGTTGAGAGATATAAACCCTAATTCAGAGAAACCCTAATATATACATACACAATAATAAAAATGAAGAGAAACCCTACACCCTAAACCTAGCTACAAAAATGAAACCGTGTAGTAGATAGGTAACTCTAGCTAAAATCAACTAAAATCAATATTCTGGAGTTCCTAGGGGTGTAAAACCACCTCGGATGCATATGAGAGGGGAACATGAGTATAAGGCTACAAAAGGGAAACTATCCAGCAGATAGGTAACACTAGATACTAACAAAATACCATATTGGAATCGATTGAAGAGGGTTCGGAATGTCCTGGCGAAGGCACATCGTCGAACCCACATGCACCTAAGGGGCATGCAATTTCATGGGAAGATTTACGCGCGACCGAGCCAGACCGAGCTTTCCTACGTCGAACACAATGGTTTTGACCGCACGACCCCTTCGCCCATGTCTCGCCCACGCGTGAGCGAACAGGGGACTCCCATCGGCGCCGCCTCCTCCCCCCTCTCCTCACCTTCCCCGAGCAAACAGAGCTTCTGCCTCTCTCTTGCCACAATACACCCGCCCCACGCGTCCCTGCACGCCTCCCATGTCCTGCGGAACCGGCCACCGACATCCCCTTTTCCCGAGCCTTACAAACCCGACATGAGGGAGTATAAATCTATCATTGAGTAAATGTGATACTCCTATAGCAAACGAGGATAGACCCGCAGACCCTCCAAGTTTAATGGGGCGGGTATGGGAGTGGCAAACCCATACCCGCAGACCCGCAGACCCGCTCTAAGCCTTAATCCTATCCCTAATAATCATATGACTAACCACACGTCCACGCGGGCCATGCACGCAGACAACACACATCACATGCACACGCTGGAATATGGAGTCCTGAAGACAGGACACGCACGCACGCGTCCATTTTCACCAAACCCATCCTACTATCCCATTGTTTTCTTCCCGCATGCGTCAGGGTCACTCCCGTCTCATGCGCTGGTGGGTACCCGCCGGGGCCCCGAACCCGGACGGGTCACGGGTATGGTAAGAAATGAAACCCGACAACTTAAATGGGGCGGGTATGGGGGGACCGGACCTGGCCCCAAACCCGGCGGGTGCCATCCCTAGATGCGATGATGCACAACCTTTTTTTTCAAACAGGGTCAAAAGCTTTCCCTGGGCCGAGGCCCATCTCCTCTCTTCCCTGCCTTCACGCGCGCAGCACCTAGCAGCAGCCGCCGCCCACCACCCGATCGAAGCCCACCAGCAGCAGCCGCGCCGCCGCCCACCAGCAGCAGCAGAGGGAGGGGGGGACAGAGGCAGGGAGGGGCGTACCTCCAGAAGGGCGCGGGCGGTGGGGGAAGGGCGCGGGCGGCGCAGTCATCGGGGAAGGAGACGCGGGCGGCGGTCGTCGGGGAAGGAGACGCGCGCGGGAGGAGGAGGAGCCGCTACGGAGCACGCGGCGGTGGCGGCCGGAGGAGGAGCCGCTACGGGGAGCGCGCGGCGGTGGCAGCCGGAGGCGGAGGCGTTGACGACGACGGAGGGCGCGGGCAGCCTGGCGGCGTTGTCGATGAAACAGAGAAGCAGAGAAGAGAAGCAGAGAAGAAGAAGAGAAGTTATAAAGGGGAGGGAGTATACGTCCCGGTTGGTGGCTCCAACCGGGACTAAAAGGGCATACGTCCCGGTTGGAGCCACCAATCGGGACGTATACTCCAATTTTCAGTAGCTGAAGGGGCGCGCGCGCAGGGGGTCTTTAGTCCCGGTTGGTGGCTCCAACCGGGACATATTCCCCTTTTTTCAAAAAAATTCAGGTATTTTCTCTCTGTTCCCGCCTTATTTTTTATTTTGGGGTTTAAATTTGTAATGTTTTTTAAATGATAATTACTTTGGAATTTAGAAAAACTTTAAACATAAAAAGTGTTTGAATTTGAATAACTAATTCGAAACCATTTTCTGTTTTGAAAAATAATTAATGTAACCATTTAAACTATGAACCATTTAAAATAAATAATGAAATAACTTATATTTTTTCAATATTAATTTGGAATTTAGAAAAACTTTAAACATAAAAAGTGTATGGATTTGAATAAACAATCCAAAACCATTTTCTATTTTTAAAAAATAATTAATGTAACCATTTAAAATTAAAAATGAATTAACTTATATTTTTTAAATATTAATTTGGAATTTAGAAAAACTTTAAACATAAAAAGTGTATGGATTTGAATAAATAATCCAAAACCATTTTCTATTTTTAAAAAATAATTAATGTAACCATTTAAAATTAAAAATGAATTAACTTATATTTTTTAAATATTAATTTGGAATTTAGAAAAACTTTAAACATAAAAAGTGTTTGGATTTGAATAAATAATTCAAAACCATTTTCTGTTTTAAAAAATAATTAATATAACCATTTAAAATATGAATCATTTACAATTAAAAATGAATTAACTTATAAGTAATTCAAAACCATTTTCTGTTTTTAATGGGCGGAAAAAAGAGGACGGAAAATAATGGGCGGAAAGAAAATTTGATTAGGATAGAACTGGAATTAAAGTACATAACACAACTAACACAAAGTTACATAGAAGAACTGAAAATTAAGATACATGGCCAGATTAAGCCATAATCGGCCGAACTTGTTTTGCAATGTTGGAATAATTCAGTCATGCTCCTGCCTACACCTGTAATACTCGCCACTGTAGTCGTCGTACTCGACGCAGCCGTCGTCGCTATCGTCTTCGGGGTCGCCGTAGTTGAACCTTGAAGGTTGAGTACGAGTGGGATGGACTTGAGGGTAGCGCAGGCGGGCGCTAGAGTCGGCGGCCGTGTCGTAGGCCATGACGCTCTGGAGAGTCCGGCCGCGCCACCACAGCCGACGGCCGGCCTCGTTGAAGTTTGGAGGAGGTGGGCCCTCCTCCTCGTGCCTGGCGAGTGCCCTCTCACGCCAATCCACGAAGAAGGCTTCCCAAGTCGGGAAATAGTCGGGATGCCATCTGGGATTCCTCCGCTGCTCCGGCGTGAGCTCGAAGTAGTAGTGGTTTGTGATGGCCATCCGACGCGCCACACCTAGAGGGACAGGAGGAACCGGCACGCCTCCGGCGCTCAACATCCAGCCGACGGGGACACAGTAGCCCGGCGGGCAGGGGTAGTTCGAGGCGCAAAGCGCCTCCGCCTCCCTGGGAGTTAGTGCTACGGTGGAAGCCATGGGAAAGAGTGATGAGGTTGCAGATATGAGTCTAGAGATGTGCAATGACAATGGAGGCCAACCCTACATATATATATAGTGAAGAACTGGCGGGAAGAACTGGCGGGAAGAACTGGAGGGAAAAAATGGCGGGAAGAAAAATGGCGGGAAAAATGGCGTGTCGACATTAGGTCGTGCAGAGTGTACCTTGTCCCGGATGGTGTCACCAACCGGGACTAAAGATGAAAAATGGCGCGTCCACACACATGCATAATATGGGCACAACATCACAAACTATGCCGTGATTCAGCACATAGCATCGGTCATTTGGACCGAAAGCCATGAAACCTCGAACATGATAGGTCATTTTGTGAAGGTTTTTTCGAAACATGATCAATATACCAAGTCTGGTATTTTTCCTTTCAACTATGTAACATAATATGACACCACGCGAAGGATTTTCATTGTTCGGACTTTTTTTGAATTTATTATGCCCGTTTTGAATTATCTGAATTTCTAACTATGGTCGAACCGGTGTGCATGAAGATAGGGGACGAGCATCGTTAGAACTTGCATTGGATCTCTGAAGAAACCACATATTGCGAGTCTAAAAATGATTTTTTCAAAAAATCACGGGCGATAGATCATGTACCAGTAGTACAAACCGGACCCACTTCCTACCGATTCGGCAGACATTTGTCCTTTTTACTCGGGATGGACGAAAAGGTTTGAGATGTACCGGTTGGGAGATAGTCCATGTAAGGTGGTCTAGTATTTTAGGAAAATGGGACGGTAGCATTCTGAAACGGTATTTTGGTGGTTACTTCATAAAACGACCCGTTTTTTGCGCTCGGAAAATGGAAAAGGGCTTTTCCGTGCGACAAAAAGGAAAACTTCCTGCTGCAACATTGTTCTCCATACCAATTTCCACACACATGCATAATATGGGCACAACATCACAAACTATGCCGTGATTCAGCACATAACATCGGTCATTTGGACCGAAAGCCATGAAACCTCGAACATGATAGGTCATTTTGTGAAGGTTTTTTCGAAACATGGTCAATATACAAAGTATGGTATTTTTCCTTTCAACTATGTAACATAATATGACACCACGCGAAGGATTTTCATTGTTCAGATTTTTTTTGAATTTATTATGCCCGTTTTGAATTATCTAAATTTCTAACTATGGTCGAACCGGTGTGCATGAAGATAGGGGACGAGCATCGTTAGAACTTGCATTGGATCTCTGAAGAAACCATATATTGCGAGTCTAAAAATGATTTTTTCAAAAAATCACGGGCGATAGATCATGTACCTGTAGTACAAACCGGACCCACTTCCTACCGATTCGGCAGACATTTGTCCTTTTTACCCGGGATGGACGAAAAGGTTTGAGATGTACCGGTTGGGAGATAGTCCATGTAAGGTGGTCTAGTATTTTAGGAAAATGGGACGGTAGCATTCTGAAACGGCATTTTGGTGGTTACTTCACAAAACGACCCGTTTTTTGCGCTCGGAAAATGGAAAAGGGCTTTTCGTGCGACAAAAAGGAAAACTTCCTCCTGCAACATTGTTCTCCATACCAATGTCCACACACATCCATAATATGGGCACAACATCACAAACTATGCCGTGATTCAGCACATAACATCGGTCATTTGGACCGAAAGCCATGAAACCTCGAACATGATAGGTCATTTTGTGAAGGTTTTTTCGAAACATGGTCAATATACCAAGTCTGGTATTTTTCCTTTCAACTATGTAACATAATATGAAACCACACGAAGGATTTTCGTTGTTCGGATTTTTTTTGAATTTATTATGCCCGTTTTGAATTATCTAAATTTCTAACTATGGTCGAACCGGTGTGCATGAAGATAGGGGACGAGCATCGTTAGAACTTGCATTGGATCTCTGAAGAAACCACATATTTGAAGGGAATATGCCCTGAGAGGCAATAATAAAGTGTTTATTATGTGTATTCCAAGTATATTATAGATGTTTATTTTGCATGCTATAATTGTATTAATACGGAAACGTTATACATGTGTGTTTAATAAACAAACAGAAAGTTCCTAGTTATGCCTCTCTCATAAACTAGCTCGTTGATTAACAAGATGATCAAGGTTTCCTGATCATGGACATTGGATGTTGTTAATAACGGGATCACAACACTAGTGTAATGGTGTGATGAACATTCATCCGAAGTATAGCATTACGATCAAAGTCATTGAGTTTATATTGCTATAACAACTTACGAAGTGATCCTAATCCTTAGACCATGAGATCATGTCAATCACTAACACCGGAAGAGTTTCTTGATAACATCAAACGTCACACCGTAACAGGGTGATTATAAAGATGGATTCAGAACTAATAAAGTGTTATGTTGAGGCTCATGGATCGAGAGTGGAATTTGTTCATCCCGATGATGGATAGATATACTCTGGGCCCTCTCGGTGATATCACATTGATTAGCTTGCAAGCAAGTGATTTGATCACTAGAATGTTATATCACAGGAACGAGAAAAGAGTGCATGTCGATAACGAGATCAAACTAGGTATGGAGATACCGATGATCGAATCTCGGACATGTAATATATCGTGAAACAAAGGGATTAAGATACTAGCGTAAAATGTTCCGACGATCACAAGAAAGTCATCGTTGAATGTGTGGGAGTCAGTATGGGTCTCCAGATCCCGCTTCTGATTATTGATCCGAGAGGGGTATCGATCATGTCCGCATTATTCACGAACCGAAGGGTGACACACTTAATAGACACCGACATCCAATTGGAGCAAATGTTTCATGCCGAAAGAATGAACAAGCGCAGGAATTTATTTCACTAGATACCGAAATAGGTTTTCGGGTGAAATTGCATAAAGTGGTTATGCATGTGAAATAGAATTCTAGCAAGGGGTTATTTTTGAATGTTTGTCATTAAAGTAATTGACAAAATTCTGAATAAAATAAAAGAGTTTTATTTAATGAGAGTTTGCATTAAATTTGGTGGAAATTTAATGGGAATTTGAGTGGACTTTTGAGTGGAGGGAATTTAAAGGAGATTTGTGAGTGGAGTGTCCACCCACATGAAGAGGGGAGGGCAAGGGGGCAGCCCCCATGCGCCGGCCACCCCCTTGGGGTCCCCCCCTCCTCCTATAAAAGGAGCCCCCCTCCTCACTTGTCTCTAACACCTCCTCGTGAAGGATCTCTCTCCCCCTCTAGAATTTATCCCCATGGTCTCGGACTAGCGATATACATGTTCCCGGTGGCTATTCGGCAAGAAAGAGTTGTGCTTCCGCTGCACCGCTGGAGCGAGGAGGCGGAGGTTGCTCGGTGCCTCGAACGTGTGTGCGAGCACGGATGCGCTGCTAATTTGCGGCGCTAGGACTTCCTCTCGATCTTGAGATCGGCAAGAGATCGTCTACATCAACCACGAGTTGAACTCGTTAAGCTTTGTCGGTCTTCAAGGGTATGTTCTCTACGGATATACATCCGCCCGTTGTTTGTATCTAGTAGATAGATCTTGGTATACAGTTCACATCGTAGGAAAATTTTTGTTTTCTATGCTGCGAACCCTACAGTGGTATCAGAGCCGGATCTATGCGTAGATACTTTACACGGGTAGTACACATATGAGTATGTGGGCGATGATGATCATGTTGTTTCTCCTTTGTTGTAATTTTGGATATTGGTGGCATAGTGGGATGAAGCGGCCCGGCCAAACTTTACATGTCCTCGCACATGAGACCTGTTCCACGCTTGACATGCAACTAGTTTGCATAAGTGGCTAGCAGGTGTCTGTCTCTCCTACTATAGTCAATATCTATTTTGCAAGTGAGTTGTCAAAAATTTGATTATCCTCGTTGTGGTTCATGTTCGTAGGTAAGAACGGTTCTATCTCGAAAGCCCTAAGCCACGTAAAACTTGCAATGGATAAATTAGAGGCGTCTAGTTTAGATTGTTGCTGGGCTAGTGTTATGATATGGTAGTGTTGTAAGTAGAAGTATGAGATGATACTCTTACAACACACATAGCGTGTAAAATCCATAGACCTTGAATTTACACATATAGGTATGATAGTGATCATACCACGATGCACATGATAGAGATCATCTGCGGGAACCATAACATTTCACTAATAAACATGTGATGTTTGATTGCATCTTATATTGCTTGTTTAGCGCTTTGTTAGCATAATAAGATGATCCCTCATTTAAATATCAAGATAAGAATGTGTTCTTCCCTTAGTATGCACCGATTATGTTTCATCGCTCCAAGACATCACGTGATGATCGGGTGTTCTTGGATCCACGATCATATTTCGGGTGTAAAACAGTTACACACGTGAATACTAAGGTTCGAACTTGGCGATCCTAGCATGTACAGACATGGCCTCGGAACACGGACCGAAAGGTTAAGCATGAGTCATATAGTTGATATGATGCCCATTTGATGCTCGCCTTTGAAGCTACACCGACTCACGTGATGATCGGACTTGGTGTAGTGGATTTGGTTCATGTAATCACCAAAAAGGCACGAGGGATGTCGTTTTTGAGTGGGAGTTCATTCGTAATATAGATTAGTTGAACTCAATCTATCATACACTTAGTCTAAACTTTACAAATTCTGTTGTAGATGGCACCACCTGCTTTTAATTTCAATGTGTTCATGGAGAAAGAGAAACTAGCGCGGCACGATGGCGACTCTCCCACCCACCCACCCACCCACCCACCCATGGCGACTCCTTGGCGATCTAGGGTTTTCTTCCACGGCAATGGAAACTCTCCTCCACTGGGATTTCTCTCCTAGCCAGGCATTGGCTAATCAGGTGCGTCGACGCTTTGGATCTACGGTGCATTTTCTCCCTTCCTCGGCTGCCAATGAGTTCTTCTTGGTGGTGTCCTTTTCCTCGGCCTCTTTTTCTCTGAATGTTGAATATGTGAGTCTTGCTCTTCAATGTTGCATTGGTGGAGTTGCGGCTAGATTCAGGGTTTTTCAATTAAGTGATCGAAGATTTCGGTTCTATGTTGCTTCAAATAAAGTGGGGCACTTCATCTATAGTTTGAGAGATAGAGTCTGGCCTGATTTTGTGTGCCATTTCAGTTTGTTTCGAGGTTATCATCGTCATATCTCTGGCTTCACACATGATCACTTGTGCTCTGGTTTGCCCTTCGATAATTCTATGAAGAATTCTCCATCTAATCATGTTCGTTTTAAGCCAAATTTGGACTTCCTAAAGGAAAGTGTTGCACAAGATCTTCATTCGTATTCATCACATGAATTGGCAAAATTTGGTTTTCATCAACAAGGATCTCCTGGGTTTTCTTCGGATGGATCTGATCTGGCTAGACATCTATTTTTTGGAAGTTTCTCTGATCCTATTTTGGTGGATCATGAACGTGATCATAAGGAAGTTTTTACTGGTTCAACGTTTGTACGTCAGTATTGCATGCAACTGCCTTCTGTCACATTAGAGAAGATTGAAGATATGAGCCAAGCTCTATATTCTGATCAGGACATCATGCATGTTTTGGACTTAAAATTTGTCCCTACCAAAGCTATGGTTTTTGAAATTATGGGACGTTGCTCAAATTGTGGAGATCATGATCATCTTGTGGATTCTTGCCAGAAAAGTTGTGAATGTATTTTTTCTCTGGGTCATAAATGTTTGAAATGCCTCTCTATGCGTAGCCAATGGTGTGTTAAATGTTTAATTTCTGGGCACCTGGCGAGTAAATGTTTCTTCGGCTGGCGGTGTCGGAGTTGTCATTTATTGGGCCATTGGGCCAGGAGCTGCCCAAAGAAGATACGAAGAGTTTGGCAAAAAAAGAAAACTGCATTAAACAATCACGTCGATATTTCTGGTCGGAATATCTGGGTAGTTAAGAAACAGCCAGTTTTTTTACCTGGAGTTTCACCCCTTCTCTCTCCTGCCGCTTCATCTCCTTCTCCGCCGACCGCTAAAGTTTCTCTCTCCACCTCGACAATGGCCAACTTTCCTGTGAATCCTCTAGCTTTTCTCCCCAATGGCTTGACTATTGATCCAGGGCCAGTTGATCGCTTGGTGAGGTCACACATGGTGGTTCCTGCTGAGGCTCCTCTGCAGCATGACAGAAAGGTAATTGCTGAGACCAACAGATTTATTCCGATTCAGCTTAGAGAAGACTATAGGATTCAGGTGATGAATCTTCTCAATGAGTCACAGTTGTTTGTCAGTCGCTTTGATGATCATCCTTTAGGACTTGGCATTTTTACTATGACAGAAACCCTGATTGCGGATGCTATAGTTGGAACTACCTTTGAGATTGATGAGATTACCACTGTTACATTTGTGAAACACAATGAAGCCAGGAACATGCGTCTTACTGATTTTGGAAGGGAAACTTGGATACAATTTTTAGCTTTTCCCCTTGACTATCAGACTAGCCATTATATTCATAGTGCTGTTCAAGAGTTTGGGCTGTTATCCATGTGGCATAACCCAAGAGGAGATGATAAAACTGTTTTGGCCAAGGTGTGGATTGTTCATCCTAAGTTTGTACCCAAAAGTTTGGTTATTCATCAGCTTGGGGGGGCTAGGCACTCCTGGACTGTCCCTGTTATCTTACTCAGGTGTGCTGACTGGAATGCTCATCTGCCTGAAATTCTGCCACCTCCTGAAGACCCTGAACCTGATGATGGCAATCCTCATCCCATGCATGGTGAAGGTTTTTCTGCTGAACAGCTATACCATCAGCAGCTTAACATTTGGAATTTGCAGAATCAGATGCCTGGAGGGGGACATGCTCAAGGAGGAAATGCTGGAGGAATTAACCATGCTGCTCTGTTTCATCAACCTGGACTTTTTGTCCCTTCTCAAGTCATTGCTGAACTTTTTGATAATAATGTTGCACAAGTTGAAAATATTGTTGCACCTGTTGTGGAGGATGCTGTAGTTGCTCCCAACCCTCCATTGATCAACTTTCAGCAGATCCTAGCTGCACAGGGGGCTTCTTTTCAGGATGGTGTGCCACCCCCTTCCACCAATGTCCAGGACAGTCCTATGCAAGCTTGGCATGAGAGTATTTCTGATGCTTCTGATGGAAATTCCTCTGGTTCAGATTTAATGCAGGTTGACACCACTTTATCTATCAACTTTGCTCTGGTTGATGACCATCTCTTGGATGTCAGTTCTGAAATCTGGATGACAAGGAACTTTGCTAATTCTGCTTTTAAGGAGTTTTGCTTCCCTAACTTTGCTCTGGATAATGCCAAGCTCCTTTCTTTCACTCTTCCTATGCCAAAGTTTCTGTAGTTTGAGTTGGTGGATGAATGGGAGTTATTGCTTCATTCAAGGAAGAAGCAGGAAATGATCTATAACAGAACTTTGGGGTTTCCTGATTTTACTCAAGCTGGTGTCAAAAGGAAGATTCCTGAGTTGGATGATACTGATGTGGTTTACTTTGGGACACCTATCTCTACTAATCAAGTTAGAAGAATCTCAAGGTCTACTAGATACAGGGGATTTAAGCCTAAAATCATTTGTGACTCCAAGACCACTAAATCTAAAGTGAAGCAAAGGAAGATTCCTGAGGTTAAGGCTCTTGAAGTCACTGATGAACTTGCTCAGATAAATCCTGATCAGGGTGGCATGATCTCTGATAGGACTCTCCTTGCAACATCAATCCCAGTACTCCAGTCTATTGGAATATCTCTTTGTGGGGTGCCTCAGGAAGATCTCACTCCTCTGAAGCTTATGGAAGGCTGGCAGGAGAAGGAAAATGCTGACAATGCCTAGTGCCTGTCTATTTTTTACTTTGGTCTCTTTACTTTTGAGTTGTAATAATGTCACTACTTAAACAATGGGTTATTTTGTGTTGGAATATCAGAGGGCTTAATGCTAGAGAAAAACAATTAGCCTTAATGAATGCTATTAAAGTTAGTGGATGTTCAGTTATTTGCCTGCAAGAAACAAAGAAGGAGGATTTTCATCTGCAGTTTATTAAATCTTGTTGCCCAGCAAATTTTGATGAGTTTGTCTTTGTGCCTTCTATGGGAGCTTCTGGTGGCCTCATTATTATATGGAATAGTTCAATATTCTCGGGAATGGTCATGCATTGTGAAAAGTTTGCTCTCTCTGTTCATTTCACTTCCTCACATTCTGGCCAGTCTTGGACCTTAATTAACATTTATGGCCCTTGTAATGGTGAATTGAGGGAAAAATTTATTGAGTGGATGTTTGAGGTGCACATTCCTGATGATGAAGATTGGATCCTAATGGGGGACTTTAATTTTATTAGGTCTCCTGCAAATAGGAATAAACTTGGGGGGAATGTTAATGACATGCTCATCTTTAATGATTTCATTAGAGAACAACATCTCACTGAATTGCCAATTAAAGGAAGAAAATATACTTGGAGTAACATGCAACAAGACCCTCTGTTAGAGCAACTTGATTGGTTTTTCACCTCCATTCACTGGACAACTAGTTTTCCTAACACAGTTGTTTCCACACAAGGCAAACCAACCTCTGATCACACCCCCTGTGTTGTTTCTATTCAGACTAAGATCCCTGGTAGTAGGATTTTTAGATTTGAAAACTTTTGGGTTGCTCATCATGGATTTCTGGAAGTGGTTGCAAAATGCTGGAGTAAGCCAACTCACAAATCCAACAGTGCTGCAAATCTTAATGCAAAGCTAAAAAAGCTGAGATATGACTTGAAATTTTGGAGCAAATCAATCTCAAATTTGTCCACTTGTATTGCAAATACCAATAAAGTCCTCTCTGAACTTGATAATCTGGAGGACAAAAGGCCTTTATTTTAGCAAATTTCAGGAGAATTCTAAAAGCTCACCTTGTAAGACTTTTACAATACCAGAATGCTTATTGTAAGAAAAGATGCACAGTTAGATGGACAAAGTTTGGAGATGAAAACACAAAATTCTTTCATAATTTTGCTACTGAAAGATATAGAAAGAATAATATTGCCTCACTCAAACTCTCAGATGGTTCTTTTGTTATTGAGCATGCTGATAAAGAAAATGCTATTTATCAAGCCTATAAAGAAAGAATGGGCACATCTACACAGCCTGAGATGCTTTTTAATCTTCAACAGCTGATTACTCCAACTGAGGGCCTTGAGGTTTTATCCTTACCATTTACTAGAGAGGAAATTGACAAGGTGGTGAAGGAGATGCCAAGTGATAAAGCCCCAGGTCCAGATGGTTTTAATGGTCTCTTCCTCAAAACATGTTGGCACATCATCAAGGAAGATATCTATTCTTTATGTTTCCAATTCTATGAAGGAGATCTGAATCTAGAAAGTATAAATATGGGTCATATTACACTCATTCCAAAGATAGGATTACCTGAATCTATCAATGATTTCAGGCCAATAACCCTGCTTAATTGTGTTCTGAAGCTTATAACAAAGATCTTGGCTAATAGGCTACAGAAGGTTATATTGAAGATTATTCATAGAAATCAATATGGTTTTTTAAAAGGCAGAAACATTCAGGATTGCCTTGCTTGGGCATTTGAATTTTTATATCAATGTGAAGCTTCTAAGAAAGAGATTATTTTACTCAAGTTGGACTTTTCCAAAGCTTTTGATACCATTGATCATATGGCTATGATGAAAATTATGAAACAGATGGGTTTTGATGATAAGTGGTTGAAATGGATTGAAACTATTTTTGGTACTGGAATGTCTGTTGTTTTGCTCAATGGAGTACCTGGGAGGCAATTTCATTGCAAAAGAGGAGTTAGGCAAGGAGACCCTCTTTCCCCCCTTATTTTTGTGCTTGCTGCTGATTTACTACAATCTGCAATCAATAAGGCATTCAGAGACAACATACTCAGGGCCCCTTTCTCCCCTGATTTTGGACAGGATTTTCCAGTGGTTCAATATGCAGATGACACTTTGATTATAATGCAAGCTGACAAAGATCAAATACAGATAATGAAAGGGATTCTTCAGAATTATGCTGTTTCTACTGGTTTACAAATTAATTTTCATAAGTCACACCTAATACCAATAAATTTGGCTGATGACTTCTCTCAGGAAATTGCAGATATATTGGGATGTGCAATTGCCAAAATGCCTTTCACTTATTTGGGGCTTCCTCTTGGCACCACTAAACCCACTGTTTATGATCTTATGCCATTGATTGACAGAGTTGAAAGAAAGGTTTCTGCCTCATTCATGATGATGTCTTATAGTGGGAGAGTTACTGTGATTAATTCTTTACTGGCTTCAATTGCAACTTTCACAATGTGTGCAATCAAACTGCCAGAGAAGATTGTGGGGCATATAGAAAAAATTCAGAGACACTGTTTATGGAACAAGAAAACTGAAGTGGGGGAAAAATGCAATTCTTTAGCTACTTGGGATATGATTTGTAGGCCAAAATGTAGAGGAGGTGTTAGCATTCTCAACCTTAAAATTCAGAATGAAGGTCTGTTGCTTAAATTCCTGCATAAGTTCTATAATAAGGATGACACACCTTGGGTTTCCCTAGTATGGAATGCATATTACAATAACATTGTTCCTCATGCTTCTGGACCCTGTGGCTCTTTCTGGTGGAGAGATGTTTCTAGGCTTTCACATTTATTCAGAGGAATAGCTAAAAGCTCTATTGGTAATGGGGCTACCACACTGTTTTGGAAGGATCAATGGTCTGCAACCATTCTAGAAGAGAGTCACCCAACCATTTACTCCTATGCTAGGAAGGAAGATATCTCTGCACAGGAGTTTCTTACAGCTGATAGTTTGACACAACTTTTCTCCCTTTATCACCTGAAGCACTAGCTGAATTGAGAGACATTCAGAACAGCTGTAGAGAAATTGAACTAAGAGAACATTCACATGACACTTGGAGCTATGTTTGGGGGGACAAAGAATTAACTTCCAACAAATATTATCAATACAATTTCAGAAATATAAATCCACACATATCCTTTAAATGGCTGTGGAAATCGAAGTGCACTGCAAAAGTGAAGTTCGTTGGGTAGTTGATTCTGTCTGACAGATTGAATACAATAAACATGTTAAGAAGAAGACATTATGCATTGGGGACTGGATATGACTGTTTTATGTGTAATCACAATACTGAGGAAACAATTGAACACTTGTTTTTTCATTGCCCATTTAGCCAAGATTGCTGGAGTTCAATTAACATCTCTTGGGCTATGACTAACTCTAGACTCCAGATCATTGAGAAAGGAAAAAAGAGCTGGAATAAAAAACTGTTTATGGAAATCACCTTGCTGGGCTCTTGGAACATCTGGAAAGAGAGAAACAATCTCTGGTTTAATAACATACAACCCTCAGTTCAGGCTTGGAAGTCAAGATTAGCTGCTGATCTGTCATTGCTGATTCATAGGACTAAAGAGGAGCTACATCCACTTATCAAGAGCATTATTCATAGTTTGTAAACCTTCTTGTACTCATAGATTTATTTATTCTGGCTTTTTAGAGACTCTCCCCCCTCTGTCTCTGTGTAAATATGTAACTTTATAGATTCTGGCCCATTATTAATGAAAATGAGGGAGTAGGAGCCTTTCCTACTGTTATTACCCTCAAAAAAAAGAAAGAAAAACTAGCAACGAACGGTAGCAACTTTACCGAATGGGCCATGAATTTGAGGGTTCTCCTCTCTGCTGCACAAAAGCAATATGTGCTAGAAGCGCCGTTAGGCCCCCCACCTTTAGATGATGCCCCTGACGAGGATAAGAATGTCTATCAGACTCGTCAGGAGGACCACAACTTAGTTCATTGCGGCATATTGTATGGGCTAGAGCCGGAACTTCGAAAGCGTTTCGAAAACGGCAATGCATTTGATACAATGGGTGAGTTGAAAATGATTTTCGACACACATGCTACTGTAGAGAGCTACAACGCTTCAGAAAAGTTCTTTGGCTGCATGATGGAAGAGCACAGCTCCGTTAGTGAGCATGTACTCAAGATGTCGGGTTACGCCGATAAGCTTGTATCCTTGGGAATAACGATTCCCATTGACTTAGGCATCCATCGTGTTCTGCAGTCTCTACCACCTAGCTATAAGAGCTTCGTGTAGAACTATAATATGCAAGGCATGAAGAAGTCTCTCCCCGAGCTTTTGTCAATGCTTAAAACTGCAGAAGTGGAGATAAAAAAGGAACATCAAGTGTTGATGATCAATAGGAACACTGGTTTCAAGAAAGACAAGAAGGGAAAACGGAAGGGAAGTAAGGGCGGCAAGCCTGTTGCCGCGCCTGAAAAGAAACCCCGAGTTGGACCTAAGTCTGATTCCGAGTGCTACTATTGTAAGGGGACTGGCCACTGGAAGCGCAACTGCCCCAAGTATCTGGCAGACAAGAAGGCCGACAAGGCAAACAAAGGTATATATGATATACATGTTATTGATGTGTACTTGACTAGTGCTCGCAGTAGCACCTGGGTATTTGATACCGGTTCAGTTGCTAATATTTGTAACTCGAATCAGGGGCTGCGGAACAAGCGACCGCTAGCAAGGGGTGAGGTCAAGATGCGTGTCGGCAATGGATCAAGCGTTGATGTGATCGCCGTCGGAACGCTGCCTCTCCACTTGCCGTCAGGATTAGTTATAAATTTGAATAAATGTTATCTGGTGCCTGCACTGAGCATGAACATTGTATCTGGATCGTGTTTGATGTGAAGTGGTTATTCATTTAAATCCGAGAACAATGGTTGTTCCATTTATATGAATGATTTGTAAAGTACATACGGATCTCAATGTAGCAGATCCGTTGACTAAAACTCTCCCTAGAGCAAAACATGATCAACACCAGAACTCAATGGGTGTTAGATTTATCACTATGTAACTAGATTATTGTCTCTAGTGCAAGTGGGAGACTGAAGGGAATATGCCCTGAGAGGCAATAATAAAGTGTTTATTATGTGTATTCCAAGTATATGATAGATGTTTATTTTGCATGCTATAATTCTATTAATATGGAAACGTTAATACATGTGTGTTTAATAAACAAACAGAAAGTTCCTAGTTATGCCTCTCTCATAAACTAGCACGTTGATTAACAAGATGATCAAGGTTTCCTGATCATGGACATTGGATGTTGTTAATAACGGGATCACAACATTAGTGTAATGGTGTGATGAACATTCATCCGAAGTATAGCATTACGATCAAAGTCATTGAGTTTATATTGCTATAACAACTTACGAAGTGATCCTAATCCTTAGACCAAAGATCATGTGAATCACTAACACCGGAAGAGTTTCTTGATAACATCAAACGTCACACCGTAACAGGGTGATTATAAAGATGGATTCAGAACTAATAAAGTGTTATGTTGAGGCTCATGGATCGAGAGTGGAATTTGTTCATCCCGATGACGGATAGATATACTCTGGGCCCTCTCGGTGATATCACATTGATTAGCTTGCAAGCAAGTGATTTGATCACTAGAATGTTATATCACAGGAACGAGAAAAGAGTGCATGTCGGTAACGAGATCAAACTAGGTATGGAGATACCGATGATAGAATCTCGGACATGTAATATATTGTGAAACAAAGGGATTAAGATACTAGCGTAAAAGGTTCCAACGATCACAAGAAAGTCATCGTTGAATGTGTAGGAGTCAGTATGGGTCTCCAGATCCCGCTTCTGATTATTGATCCGAGAGGGGTCTCGATCATGTCCGCATTATTCACGAACCGTAGGGTGACACACTTAAGAGACACCGACATCCAATTGGAGCAAATGTTTCATGCCGAAAGAATGAACAAGCGCAGGAATTTATTTCACTAGATACCGAAACAGGTTTTCGGGTGAAATTGCATAAAGTGGTTATGCATGTGAAATAGAATTCTAGCAAGGGGTTATTTGTGAATGTTTGTCATTAAAGTAATTGACAAAATTCTGAATAAAATAAAAGAGTTTTATTTAATGAGAGTTTGCATTAAATTTGGTGGAAATTTAATGGGAATTTGAGTGGACTTTTGAGTGGAGGGAATTTAAAGGAGATTTGTGAGTGGAGTGTCCACCCACATGAAGAGGGGAGGGCAAGGGGGCAGCCCCCATGTTCCGGCCACCCCCTTGGGGTTCCCCCCCCCCTCCTCCTATAAAAGGAGCCCCCCTCCTCACTTGTCTCTAACACCTCCTCGTGAAGGATCTCTCTCCCCCTCTAGAATTTATCCCCATGGTCTCGGACTAGCGAGATACATGTTCCCGGTGGCTATTCGGCAAGAAAGAGTTGTGCTTCCGCTGCATCGCTGGAGCGAGGAGGCGGAGGTTGCTCGGTGCCTCGAACGTGTGTGCGAGCACGGATGCGCTGCTGATTTGCGGCGCTAGGACTTCCTCTCGATCTTGAGATCGGCAAGAGATCGTCTACATCAACCACGAGTTGAACTCGTTAAGCTTTGTCGGTCTTCAAGGGTATGTTCTCTATGGATATACATCCGCCCGTTGTTTGTATCTAGTAGATAGATCTTGGTATACAGTTCACATCGTAGGAAAATTTTTGTTTTCTATGCTGCGAACCCTACAATATTGCGAGTCTAAAAATAATTTTTTCAAAAAATCACGGCCGATAGATCATGTACCTGTAGTACAAACCGGACCCACTTCCTGCCGATTCGGCAGACATTTGTCCTTTTTATCCGGGATGGACGATTTCGGCAGGCTGGGCCAGGCAGCACTAATGATAGGGGTGAGTGTCGACATTATGTCGTGCGGCGTGTACCTTGTCCCGGATGGTGTCACCAACCGGGACTAAAGATCAACCTGTAGTCCTGGTTGGAGACACCAACCGGGACAAAACACGAGTCAGCACTAATGATAGGGGTGAGTGTCGACATTATTTCGTAAGTGTCGACACTATGTCGAGCTGCTTGTACTATAAATAGGCATCCTTGCGAGTCCAGTCCTCCAGCCAGTTTTCGAGAGCATGGACACCACTACGGCCAGTTTCAGGGAGATGCCGACGGAGCCCAGTCCTCCGGCATCTCCGAAAAACTGGTCATAGAGGCACTCCCTAATATGTGAAATTAGTTAGCTCCGAGGCGTATTGATCTAGTTAGAGAAGTTACAAGCTGCAAGATGGTTTTCGAGAGCAGGGACACCACTGCGGCCAGTTTCAGGGAGATGCCAACGGAGCCCAGTCCTCCGGCATCTCCGAGAAACTGGTCATAGAGGCACTCCCTAATATGTGAAATTAGTTAGCTCCGAGGCTTATTGATCTAGTTAGAGAAGTTACAAGCTGCAAGATGGTTTTCGAGAGCAGGGACACCACTGTGGCCAGTTTCAGGGAGATGCCGACGGAGCCCAGTCCTCCGGCATCTCCGAGAAACTGGTCATAGAGGCACTCCCTAATATGTGAAATTAGTTAGCTTCGAGGCGTATTGATCTAGTTAGAGAAGTTACAAGCTGCAAGATGGTTTTCGAGAGCAGGGACACCACTACGACCAGTTTCAGGGAGATGCCGCCGGATCCTAGTCCTCCGGCATCTCCAAGAAACTGGTCATAGAGGCACTCCCAGTCCAGCCACAAAACGGGACTAACACTCAAGACATTTATTAATATTAAAAACTGAGACTACAAAACCGGGACTAAAGGCCACAAACCGCGAAAGATATCCTTCGGTCAAGCCACAAACCGCGAAAGACATGAACTAGAGTTACATAATATGAGCATGAACTTCTTGGCATATGTCCTTCCTTATGATCGCTTCAGATGTAACCATGGAGCATCTTCTTTACTTAACGGAATGCTTGGGTCAGTTTTCACTATGAAGGGCGGAATTTCATCAAACTTATTATAATCTTCTGACATGTCTGTCTTGTCCTCGATTCCCACGATGTTTCTTTTCCCTGAAAGAACTATGTGATGCTTTGGCTCATCATATGATGTATTCGTTTGCATATTTTTTTCTTTTTTTCGGTCTGGAGGACATGTCCTTCACATAGAAAACCTGAGACACATCATTGGCTAGGACGAATGGTGCATCTCTATAACCAAGATTGTTGAGATCCACTGTTGTCATTTCGTACAACTGGTCTATCTTTACCCCTTCCCCATTCAGGTTGACCCATTTGCAGCGAAACAAAGGGACCTTAAAAGAGACTCCATAGTCTAGTTCCCATATCTCCTGTATGTAACCATAATATGTGTCCTTTTGTCCATTCTCGTCTATTGCATCAAAGCGAACACCACTATTTTGGTTGGTGCTCTTTTTATCTTGGGCGATCGTGTAGAATGTATTCCCATTTATTTCATACCCTTGGAAATTCAATACAGTAGAAGATGGTGACGCGGCCAACAAGTATAGCTGATCTCCAACAGTGGTGTCATTCAAGAGATGTGTCCGCATCCAACCACCAAAAGACTTCATGTGTTCATCTGTAATCCATGATTCAGGCTTCCCGGGCTTTTGGAGCGTACAATATTCTTGTGTTCCTCGATATACGGAGCTGCCAAGGTGGAATTATGTAGAATTGTGTAGTGTGCTTTAGTAAAAGAATCCCCGTCCCTACATATCATTGCTTTCTTTCCCAGCGTGCCTTTTCCACTTAGTCTTCCCTCATGCCGCGAGTCAGAAACACCAATCGGCTTAAGGTCAGGAATAAAGTCAACACAAAACTCAATGACCTCCTCTGTTCCATATCCCTTGGAGATCCTTCCTTCTGGTCTAGCACGGTTATGAACATATTTCTTTAAGACTCCCATAAACCTCTCAAAGGGGAACATATTGTGCAGAAATACCGGACCGAGAATGGCAATCTCTTCCACTAGATGAACCAGGAGATGCGTCATAATATTGAAGAAGGATGGTGGGAACACCAATTCAAAACTAATAAGACATTGTACCACATCCTTCTATAACCTTGGCAGAATATCTGGATTGATTACCTTCTGAGATATTGCATTGAGGAATGAACACAGCTTCACAATGGGTACTCGAACATTTTCCGGTAGAAGCCCCCTCAATGCAATCGGAAGCAACTGCATCATAATCACGTGACAGTCATGAGACTTCAGGTTTTGGAACTTTTTCTCTGCCATATTTATTATCCCCTTTATATTAGATGAGAAGCCCGACGGCACCTTGATACTGTAAAGGACTACAAAAAAGATTTCCTTCTCTGCTTTGGTAAGAGCATAGCTGGCACGACTTAAGTGACGCCATTTATCCGTCTTGTTATGTGTATGCATGTTCTTTGGGTCTTTCATAATTTGTTGGTCCTCCCGTGCTTCAGGTGTATCTTTTGTCTTCCCATACACGCCTAGGAATCCTAGCAGGTTCACGCAGAGATTCTTCGTCACGTGCATCACGTCGATTGAAGAGCGGACACGCAGGACTTTCCAATATGGCAGCTCCCAAAATATAGATTTTTTCTTCCACATGGGTGCGTGTCCTTTAGCGACGTCGTTCGGAACTGATTGACCGCCGGGACCCTTTCCAAAGATTACTTCTATGTCCTTGATCATACCAAATACATCATCACCAGCAGGGAGTTCAGGCTTCTTCCGGTGATCTGCCTCACCTTTGAAATGCTTGCCTTTCTTTCTTACGGGATGATTGGTCGGAAGAAATCGTCGATTCGCCAGGTACACAACCTTCTTGCATTTATGAAAATATGTACCTTCGGTCTTATCTAAACAGTGGGTGCATGCCTTATATCCCTTGTTTGTCTGTCCTGAAAGGTTACTAAGAGCAGGCCAATCATTGATGGTTACGAATAACAACCCTCGTAGATCAAATGGCTCCTATTTGTTCTCATCCCACGCACGTACACCTGGTTTGCCCCACAACTGTAAGAGTTCTTCAACTAATGGCCTAAGGTACACATCAATGTCGTTGTCCGGTTGCTTCGGGCCTTGGATGAGCACTGGCATCATAATGAACTTACGCTTCATGCACAACCAAGGAGGCAGGTTGTAGATACATAGAGTCACGGGCCAGGTGCTGTGACTACAGCTCTGCTCCCCAAAAGGATTCATGCCATCCGTACTTAGACCAAACCATAAGTTCCTTGCGTCACCTGCAAAGTCTGGGAAGTATCTCTCGATTTTTCTCCACTGTGACCCATCAGCAGGGTGTCTCAACTTTCCGTCTTTCTTACGGTCTTCTTTGTGTCATCGCAACAACCTGGCATGTTCTTTGTTTCTGAACATGCGTTTCAACCTTGGTATTATAGGAGCATACCACATAACCTTAGCAGGAACCCTCTTCCGGAGGGGCTCTCCCTCAACATCACCAGGGTCATCTCGTCTGATCTTATACCGCAACGCATTGCATACCGGGCATTTATCTAAATTCTCATACTCCTTACCGCGGTAGAGGATGCAGTCATTAATGCATGCATGTATCTTTTGCACATCTAATCCCAGAGGACAGAGAGTCTTCTTTGCTTCGTAGGTACTCTCGGGAAGTTCGTTATGTTTTGGAAACTTCGTCTTCATTATTTTCAGCATCTTTTCAAATGAGGAGTCAGTTAGACCACACTCTGCCTTCCATCGCAACAATTCCAGTGTGGTACCGAGCTTTGTGCTGTCATCTTCACAATTTGGGTACAACAATTTCTTGTGATCTTCTAACATGCCCTCTAACTTCAACTTCTCATTTTCTGTTTCACAGTCTCGCTTTGCATCAGAAATGACCCTACCAAGTTCATCAGCCGGCTCATCTGATGCCCGTTCTTCACCTCTTTCCTCTCCATTGTCTTCCATTGCAGTATCATTGTATTCAGGAAACATATGATGATAGTTGTTATCATCATCTTCTTCTTCACCATCTTCCATCATAACCCCTCTTTCCCCGTGCTTGGTCCAGCAATTATAGTTGGGCATGAAACCTTTCATAATCAGGTGGCCGCGAATGATTTTCGAGGAAGAGTACTCCTTGTTGTTCCCACATTGAACACATGGACAACGTATAAATCCATTCTCTTTGTTTGCCGTAGCCACATCGATAAATTTATCCACGCCTTTGATATACCCGGCTACGCGCCGGTCACCGTACATCCATTCCCGACCGTTCATCTGCATCATATAAGTAAGTTTATCAAAAAATAGGACATCATAAATAGTGAAATAACCAATTCACACTGACACATGAATTGTATCAATGACCTAGAAAAGATAAGATTGCTAACCTCGATCGAGGGAAATAAAGAGGAGAAAGCTCAAGTGTGTCTCGGACACCTTCTTTATTTTTGTTCTATGAGAAATTCAACGAGATTATTCACTCAAACATTTCATCAAACACCTTCAATGCATGCATAGAAGAGAAAAAACTAGCACACCCCTCACACCTTCCACCATTCGAAAAAACAGAGTGGAGGCAGAGGGGGCTGGGGCGTTGCATTTATAGAGGGCAGGAGAATACGTCCCGGTTGGAGCCAGCAACCGGGACTAAAGATGCGTGCCACGCCACGTGGCTGTGGCCAAACCTTTAGTCCCGGTTGCTGGCTCCAACCGGGACGTATTCCCCCTTACCAACCGGGACGCATGCCCCCTGGCCCCGTGCCCGCTCCAACCGGGACGCGTGCCAGCATTAGTCCCGGTTGGTGGCGCAACCGGGACTAATTCTCTGAGGGGTCGCGAACGGATGGCCTGTTTTCTACTAGTGTATGCAGAAAACGCGGGATGTTTTGCAGCAAATAGACACGTGTCGGCACGGGAAGCAGGACGATGGGTGCTCACTACAGGAAGGAACATCAATGCTGAGCGGGAAAACGCTCGGCGTAGGCCAGTTCCCTCTCAGGCATGCTCAACGCCGAGGGGAACCCTCGGCATTAAGCCCTCGGCGTAGGTGGTCCTCGGCACAGTAGTTTACCTTCGGCGTTGCTCCGGCCCTCGGCGTAGATGGCTATGCCGAGCGTTTAGCGGCGCCCCTCGGCACAGCTCAGCTGTCAGCACACGGAGTTAACGGCGCGAAGAAGACGGCGCCCAGGAGCAACGCTGAGGGGGTTACGCTCGGCATCACTTGCCATGTGGAGCAGTAGGGAGGATGATTTGATAGACCTATGCCGAGGGGAGGCCACTCGGCTTTGTGTGATGTGTGCCGAGGGGAGGCCACTCGGCTTTGTGTGATGTGTGCCGAGGGGATACTCTCGGCTTTGCTGGCTGTGCCGAGGGGGTACGCTCGGCTTTGCTTGACCTGTGCCGAGGGGGTACGCTCGGCGTTGCTAGCTGTGCCTAGAGGATCCCTCTCGGCGTTGATGTCCACCAGCCCACTGTAAGGACCAATGCCGAGGGGATCCCTCTCGGCGTTGATGTCCACCAGCCAACTCTGAGGACCAATGCCTAGGGGATTACCCTCGGTGTTGATGTCCACCAAGCCTTTTTCCCCAGCAATTTTGGGATTGACAGCAGATACACATATATAAGAATTGGCTATAACAATGCAAAAACATTTCAGCATAGATTACATCCATAAACATATCACATGTCTAGCATCAAATCTCTATATATAGATAAATGTAGTCACAAATACACATCACTACAAGTTCGTTGCACATAGTCTTCGATAGCATCATCACTACAAGTTCATTACACATAGTGTTCGAGAACATCATCACTACAAGTTCATTACACATAGTCATGCGATAAATGCCACATGGCAACCGGTCTTCCACACACTTCAAGCACCGGCACAACACATTTTGTCTTCGAGAGAACCGTCACTACAAAATGAAAGAACATGCTGGTTTAGCATAGAAAATTGTATGAAAGAACACGCATGTTTAGCATGGCAAATTGTCTAAGTCAAAGTTCATGCATGGCAAGTTGAGCATGGAAATTTGTATGAAAGAACACGCATGTTTAGCATGGAAAATTGTCTAAGTCAAAGTTCATGCATGGCAAGTTGAGCATGGAAAATTGTATGAAACAACACACACGTTTAGCATGGCAAATTGTCTAAGTCAAAATTCATACATGGAAAGTTGAACATGGAAAATTGAATGATACAACACACACGTTTAGCATGGCAAATTGTCTAAGTCAAAGTTCATGCATGGCAAGTTAAGCATGGAAAATTGTATAAAACAACACACACGTTTAGCATGACAAATTATCTAAGTCAAAGTTCATGCATGGCAAGTTGACCATAAAAATTTTACCAAGTCAAAGTCAAAGTTCATGCTTGAAAATAACCGGGGTCGGAGAGTGTGGACGCCAGTCACGATCAGAATGACCAGGACTAGGGCCTCCTTGGTGAAGTGGAGTGGTCCGGGGTGACTCGAGTGGCGAGGAGGTAGCATGGCCAAAGTGTGTCTGTGAATGAGATGATCCCTACATATGTTTGAGTACAATATTAAGTACTAACTTAGTAGTTCTTTCGTGACTAGTAACAAATAACTTAGTAGTTCCATGAATTACTAACCGGAGTCCCCGTGGCTAGATGTGCGAGGAATTCGGCCTTCGATGGCAACACTGGCATCGGAGGTTTTGGTGGAGGATCAACATAAGGGGGCATTGGAGTACCGTTCATCTGAGCCATATACCATGCCTGCAAGTAAGTTTATATGTCACACGTGGTCAAGTAAAATACATGTTCAAGTAAAATACAGCCTACGAAATACTTGCAAATAGCTCGAATGGGCTAGAAATAACCTTATGTGCCGCTTGAATGTGCTCCTCGCGGGCATCAATTGCATCATGCCATTCCTTCAGCTTTTGGTGAAACTCGTGGCAAACCTCATCATAGGCATCCACATAGCGGTACTACAATTTGACATAATCAATCTCATCAAAATATACATGCATAATCAAAGGTATAAATTTTGATAAAAATGAGAAACAACTTACATCGCGATGCGGTGCACGAGGTGGGATACAAGCCAATTTGCCCGTGGTAGCTTTGATCCGTGTGAGAGTGGTCGTAGAAGGAAGCACCGCATTAAGAATCTTGAGGCGGCTATGTGGCTTGCCGCCCCTTGCGAGCATCACCACCGTCTCATCGACCGGCTCCTGAAGGGGCTGAGAATCCGGCCCATACAACTCTATGAACCTACATTGAGTAAATAATTAGTAGCAATCAATAAGCATGGTAGACACTAGTATGCATGGTGGCAATAAATAACCTGTCAGAGTAGTTGCTCATGGTCTCACTGGTGGTGCCGTAGTATGGATCCTCATTGGGCCTTGGGTCCTTCTTCTTATGAGCAGCTTGCCACAATTGAACATCAGGAATGTCAACCCCCCCATTAGCGGCCACCTGTAGTGCATAAAACACATGTTAAGCATTACAAACGGAACATGTTGGGAAATAGAAGGAGGTTGTGCCATATATATACCTTGTGATCCTTGAAGCGGTCGAAGCTCCTGCTTCCTTGAACGTGTGTTCCCCCATCACCACGATTTTCCTTGCCTTGCATGCTCCTCGCATAGAACTCCGGATCGCTCGTCCACATATCCACCAATGCTTCCCAACCATCCTTCTTTCCAGAGCACCACTTTGGAACACACTAAGAAAATGAAAACAACACAAATCAAGAAGAGATGATGGCATTTAGGATGAATATAGAATAAAAAGACAATTTTCTCACCATCAGATAATTTTCCACCTTGAAGGTATTTTCAATCTTTTCCTTAACAATCGCGCCCTTCAATTTCCTCTCGCCTTGTTCGGCATAGTAGTGCGAGATGCAAGTTTTTCTAGCATCGTAAATCATCTGTTGTACCTTGCCCCTCGCCATAAGATCGAAGACCTCGTTTGACTTATCCTCAAGCTCCTCCTCCACTGTATAATATTCCTACAATTGTGCATAAAACATTTATGGTGAGAATTGTAAGTTAGCATAATGGGATGATGAACCATGAATAGAACTTGACAAAGAAAGTCTTACCCAAAACTTCTTGTGCACAACTTGTGCTACACTGGGCACAGATTCATTACCGCTCTCATCGGTCATATAGCCCGCCGACATTGCGGCCTCATAATCCTCCCATTTGGTGGCCAACTTCTTTTCATCGGAGCCATGGCGGATTTTGTAGAGGCCTGGCCAATATGTCTTCAGCAAAGACGTAAGAATAGCACCTGGAATACGGCGTCTGGTGGTCGTCTGATCAACAAATCTAAAATTCCTGCACATGAATCAAAATATTAGTATACGCCAACAAAGTACTATCAAAATGAAATAGACCACAAGGCCTTCATATATGATCGGGAGATATCCTTACGTTTTGGTCGGCTCAAGGCGGGTTCTCTCCGCTTCTCTTGGTCTCCTCCTGCAACTGAAAATTAAAATGCAAATTAAAATGCAAGTGAATGAAAGGAAGTGGGTGGAATAGGAGAAAAGAGTGTACCTCCTCATGCTCGTCCTCCTGCTCCTCCTCCTCCTCGTCCTCGTCCTCCTCCTGGTGCTGCTGCAAATGAAATTAAAATTACAATGCAAATTAAAAATGCAAGTGAATGAAAGAAAGTGGGTGGAATAGGAGAAAATAGCATACCTCCTCCTGCTCACTCTGATGCACCTCATCATCATCCTCGGGAGCTGTGGTGCCACTAGTGGAGGGTATCTAAGAAATATTGGAAATTAGTGGAGGGTATCTAAGGATAATAATAATGATAACAGTTAGTAGGAATGATAGAAATAGGTACCTCAGTACGGGAGGGCGCTGAAATCCGAGAACGTCGTCGACCCCTCTGTGAAGGTGCAACCTCCTCAGGTGTAGGTGCAACCTCCTGAAGTAGTCTAGTCCTCCTAGGAGGCTCCTCAAAAGTGGGACCTCGAGCTCGTCCTCCTCGTCCTCGTCCTCCTCCTCCTCCTCCTCCTTCTCCTTCTCCTCCTTCTCCTCCTTCATCGTCAACAAAGCGACTAGGAGTTCTTCTAGGGCGACTACTTGTTCCTGGCGGATCATATATGGACCTTCCACCACACTTGTACACATATTCTAAGGCCACTTGCAAGTTTTTGCGTGATTCCGCTGCTCCGGCGGTCTTTAACCACCAAAACCCTAGTCCGTGGGACCCGCAGGTCTACCCCCATAGCATTCTCCGTACGAGGGTTCATCGATGTACTTTTTTGTTGGTTTAGGTTTTTATAGGTCATATCTACATGGAAAACAAAGGTTGGGACCAAGATTCCACCGGTAGCCCTCCGTTTGATCCATGGCGGGAGTTTCCTCCTACACGCCCAGCACTTTTCTATGTGTTATCGCATGCAAGTGAGCATGAACGCACCCGGGAGCTAGGAATTGCATCTATGGACCTTCCACCACACTTGTACACGTATTCTAGGGCCACTTGCAAGTTTTCGCGTGATTCCGCTGCTCCGGCGGTCTTTAACCACCGAAACCCTAGTCCATGGGACCCACAGGTCTACCCCCGTAGCATTCTCCGTACGAGGGTTCATCGATGTACTTTTTTGTTGGTTTAGGTTTGTATAGGTCATATCTACATGGAAAACAAAGGTTGGGACCAAGATTCCACCGGTAGCCCTCCGTTTGATCTGTGGCGGGAGTTTCCTCCTACACGCCCAGCACTTTTCTATGTGTTATCGCATGCAAGTGAGCATGAACGCACCCGGGAGCTAGGAATTGCATCTATGGACCTTCCACCACACTTGTACACGTATTCTAGGGCCACTTGCAAGTTTTCGCGTGATTCCGCTGCTCCGGCGGTCTTTATCCACCGAAACCCTAGTCCATGGGACTCGCAGGTCTACCCCCATAGCATTCTCCGTACGAGGGTTCATCGATGTACTTTTTTGTTGGTTTAGGTTTGTATAGGTCATATCTACATGGAAAACAAAGGTTGGGACCAAGATTCCACCGGTAGCCCTCCGTTTGATCCGTGGCGGGAGTTTCCTCCTACACGCCCAGCACTTTTCTATGTGTTGTCGCATGCAAGTGAGCATGAACGCACCCGGGAGCTAGGAATTGTCTATGGACCTTCCACCACACTTTTACACGTATTCTAGGGCCACTTGCAAGTTTTCGCGTGATTCCGCTGCTCCGGCGGTCTTTATCCACCGAAACCCTAGTCTGTGGGACCCGCAGGTCTACCCCCGTAGCATTCTCCGTACGAGGGTTCATCGATGTACTTTTTTGTTGGTTTAGGTTTGTATAGCTCATATCTACATGGAAAACAAAGGTTGGGGCCAATATTCCACCGGTAGCCCTCCGTTTGATCCGTGGCGGGAGTTTCCTCCTACACGCCCAGCACTTTTCTATGTGTTATCGCATGCAAGTGAGCATGAACGCACCCGGGGGCTAGGAATTGCATCTATGGACCTTCCACCACACTTGTACGCGTATTCTAGGGCCACTTGCAAGTTTTCGCGTGATTCCGCTGCTCCGGCGGTCTTTATCCACCGAAACCCTAGTCCGTGGGACCCGCAGGTCTACCCCCGTAGCATTCTCCGTACGAGGGTTCATCGATGTACTTTTTTGTTGGTTTAGGTTTATATAGGTCATATCTACATGGAAAACAAAGGTTGGGACCAAGATTCCTCCGGTAGCCCTCCGTTTGATCCGTGGCGGGAGTTTCTGAAGGTTTTCGCGGCATAGTAAATCAAAATTTTCTACGGATGCGAACAGAGGGAAGCCAAGATCTAATCTAGGAGATGCAAACAATGAGAGAGATTGGATTAGATCTTCATACCCTTGAAGATTCGCACAGCGGAACGTTCGTCGGAACGTGGGTGATGTAGTCGTACTCGCTTCTCCTCCTCGCGATCCGATCCGATCTAGCACCACAAGTGGCGGTGCCTCCGTGAGATGCACACGTGCAGCACCTCGACGTCTCCTCCTTCCTTGGACCAGCAAGTATGGTGGAGAGACGGATTGGATCTACAACACGACGGCGTGGTGTATATGGTGGAGAATTTCTGCAGCAGGGCTTCGCCTACAAGCAGTCGGGAGGGAGAGAGGAGGGCAGCAGGGCGGCTAGGGTTGGAGGGGAAGGTGTGGGGGGTTGGTGTGCCCCCACCCCTCTTTATATAGAGGGGGGTCGCAGCCCTAGCCCCTCCCCCAAGCCCAAACCGGCGGCCCCAAAGGATAAGGAGTGGGGGGCAAGGACTCCTCCCCTTCTAGAAACTCTATCTCGAGTTTAAACCTCTCTAGGCCGGCTGGGCCCTATGGGGCCTTGTGTCCCTGGCCCAATGCGGCCAGGGCACTCCCTCATAGGCCCATGCCCCCTCCCGGAAGGTGTGGCCACGTTGGTCCCCTTCCGGAAGGTTCTAGAAGCTTCTGGTACAATACCGATTAACCCGGAACAATTTCGAACTCCAAAAACTGCACTGCCTTATATGAATCTTATTCTCCGGACCACTCCGGAACCTCTCGTGATGTCCCAGATCCCATCCGAGACTCCGAACAAAAACTCATAAACCAATTATCCAATCTATCCTAGCGTCGAGACACGTTAAGTGTGTGACCCTGCGGGTTCGAGAATATGCAGACATGATCTTCTATCAATAATCAACAGCGGGGTCTGGAAATCCATATTGACTCCCACACATTCATCGATGATCATATCGGATGAACCACGATGCCAGGATTCGATCAATCCCATATTTATATTCCCTTCGTCTCGCGATATTTTACTTGCCCGAGATTTGATCGTCGGTATCGTCATACCTAGTTCAATCTCGTTCACAGCAAGTACTTTACTCGTTCCGTAATCCGATATCACTTTGTGATTAACTCCTTAACCACATGCTTGCAAGCGGTGTTGATATCGATTACCGAGTGGGCCCGAAGTATATCTCTCCGACTTGGGAGGGACAAATCCCATCTCGATACATACAACCCAACAGATACTTTCCGATCACCTGAGAGACACCTTTATGATCACCCTCTCATAGGATGACGTTTGATGACCTCAAAGCTTTCTTCCGATACCAGGGAGTTGTATTATCTCATGGTCTAAGGAATACAATATTTGACATAAGAAAAGCTTCGCAAAGACGAACACGATGACACGATCTAATTGCTTCGCTTAGTTTGGGTCTGTCCATCATATCATTCTCCCAATGATATGATCTCATTATCAATTGACAACTCATGTTTATGGTTAGGAAACCTTAACCATCATTGATCAATGAGCTAGTCCATAGAGGCATACTAGGGACACGGTGTTGTTCACAAACCACACAAGTATTAAAGTTTCCGCTTAATACAATTCTAGCATGGAATATAAACATTATCATGAACAAGAATTATAATAATAACATCTTTATTATTGCCTCTAGGGCATAATTCCAACAGTCTCCCACTTGCACTAGAGTCAATAATCTAGTTTACATTTGGCAACAATCTCACACCCATGGCACTGATGTGTTGATCATGTTTTGCACGTGGAAGAGGTTTAGTCAATGGATCTGCGACATTCAGGTCTGTATGTACTTTGCTAATCTTCAGATCTCCATCTGCTATATAATCTCGGATTATATGAAACTTGCGGTTGATATGCTTGGTCTTTGGATGATATCTTGGTTCCTTAGCGAGTGCTATGGCGCCAGTGTTGTCACACAATATCTCCAGTGGGTCCAATGCACTTGGAACCACGCCAAGCTCAGTGATGAAGTTTCTGATCCAAACTCCTTCACTTGATGCTTCTGCAGCAGCCATGTATTCCGCTTCTATTGTAGATCCCGCGATCACGCTTTGCTTGCAACTTCTCTAGCTCACAGCTCCTCCATTCAAAATATACACGTATCCTGTCTGAGATTTAGAATCATCCTTGTCGGTGTCAATACTAGCGTCGACGTAACCTTTTACGACAAGTTGTTCATCACCCCCATAGACTAAGAACATTTCTTTAGTCCTATTTAGGTACTTTAGGATGTTCTTCACGGCTGTCCAGTGTTCCACTCCTAGATCACTTTGATATCTGCTCGTCAAACTAAGAGCATTGGACACATCCGGTCTAGTACACATCATGGCATACATGATAGAACCTATGGCCGAGGCATAAGGCACTTTGCTCATAGCTTCCCTATCATTTACCGTAGCTGGACACTAAGCCTTGCTCAATGTCTTACCTGACAACATAGGCACTGAACCTTTCTTTGCCTTATCCATTCTGAACCTTTTCAGAACTTTGTCTAGGTATGTACTCTGGCTTAAAGCTATCAGGCGTCTTTGTCTATCTCTATAGATTTTGATGCCTAATATATAAGCAGCTTCACCTAGCTCTTTCATTGAAAAACACTTGTTCAAATAACTCTTCACATCGTTAAGCATGTTAATGTCATTTTCAATAATCAATATGTCATCCACATATAGTACCAGAAATGTCACCGAGCTCCCACTCACTTTCTTGTAGATGCAAGCTTCGTAGCAATTTGGAACAAATCCAAAGCTCTTGATCACTTGATCAAAACGAAGGTTCCAACTCCGAGATGCTTGCTTCAGTCCATAAATGGAACGCTGAAGTTTGCATACTTTATCAGCATCCTTAGGATCGACAAAACCTTCGGGTTGCATCATATACAACTCTTCATCAATGTTGCCATTGAGGAACGCAGTCTTGACATCCATCTGCCATATTTCATAATCATGAAACGCAGCAATTGCTAATAGAATCCGAATGGACTTAAACATCGCTACGGGAGAGAAAGTCTCATCGTAGTCAACACCTTGAACTTGCCGAAAACCTTTCGCGACAAGCCGTGCTTTATAGACGGTAACATTACCATCCGCGTCTGTTTTCCTCTTGAAAATCCATTTGCACTCAACGGCCTTTCGGTCGCTAGGAGGGTCCACCAAAGTCCATACTTGGTTTTCGCTCATGGATCCCAATTCGGATTTCATGGCTTCTAGCCATTTCTCAGAGTCTAGGCTCATCATCGCTTCCTCATAGTTCGCAGGTTCACTGTCTTCTACCAACAAGACAGTCAAGACAGGGTTGCCATACCACTCAGGAGGGGCACGCGACCTTGTCGACCTGCGACGTTCAGTAGTAGCATCGTCCGAAGCGTCATGATCATTATCATTAGCTTCCTCTATTATTGGTGCAGGCGGCACTGGAACAATCTCAGGTGCTGCGCTACTCTCCAATTCAAGAGAAGGTTCAACAACCTCGTCTAGCTCTACTTTCCTCCCACTCACTTCTTTCGAGAGAAACTCCTTCTCAAGAAAGGAACCGTTCTTTGCGACAAATACTTTGCCTTCGGTTCTGTGATAGAAGGTATACCCGATAGTTTACTTAGGGTATCCTATGAAGACGCATTTCTCCGCTTTGGGTTCGAGCTTGTCCGGCATCAACTTCTTGACGTAAGCTTCGCATCCCCAAACTTTAAGAAACGACAACTTAGGTTTAGCACCAAACCACAGTTCATACGGTGTCGTCTCAACGGATTTAGATGGTGCCCTATTTAAAGTGAATGCAGCGGTTTCTAATGCATAACCCCAAAATGATAACGGCAAATCAGTAAGAGACATCATTGATCGGACCATATCTAATAAGGTTCGATTCCGGCGTTCAGACACACCATTGCGCTGTGGTGTTCCGGGTGGCGTGAGTTGCGAAACAATTCCGCTTGCTTTAAGATGCGTGAGAAAATCATAACTCAAATATTCGCCCCCACGATCGGATCGTAGAAACTTAATCTTTCTGTTACGATGGTTCTCCACTTCATTCTGAAATTCCTTGAACTTTTCAAACGTTTCAGATTTATGTTTCATTAAATAGATATACCCATATCTACTTAAGTCATCGTTAAAAGTGAGAAAATAGCGATATCCACCGCGCGTCGAAACACTCATCGGTCCGCATACATCGGTATGTATGATTTCCAACAAGTCCGTTGCTCGCTCCATCATTCCGGAGAATGGTGTTTTGATCATCTTGCCCATGAGGCATGGTTTGCATGTGTCAAATGATTCAAAATCAAGAGACTCCAAAAGTCCATCAGAATGGAGTTTCTTCATGCGCTTTACACCAATATGACCTAGACGACAGTGCCACAAATAAGTAGTATTATCACTATCTACTTTGCATCTCTTAGCCTCAATGTTATGGATGTGTGTTTCATCCCTTTCGAGATTTAGAAGAAATAAACCATTCACTAAAGGTGCATGACCATAAAAGATATTACTCATATAAATAGAACAACCATTATTCTCCGATTTAAATGAATAACCGTCTTGCAATAAACACGATCCAGAAATAATGTTCATGCTCAACGCAGGCACATAATAACATTTATTAAGGTTTAAAACTAATCCCGAAGGTAAAACTAAGGAGAGCGTGCCGACGGCCATCACATCAACTCTTGATCCGTTGCCAACGCGCATCGTCACCTCATCCCTCGCAAGCCGCCGTCTATTCCGCAGCTCCTGTTTCGAGTTACAAATATTAGCAACTGAACCGGTATCAAATACCCAGGCACTACAACGAGGGCTAGTAAGGAAAACATCAATAACATGTATATCAAATATACCTTTGATGGTGCCAGCCTTCTTGTCCGCTAAGTACTTCGGACAGTTGCGCTTCCAGTGACCCTTGTCCTTGCAATAGAAGCACTCAGTGTCCGACTTAGGACCAGACCTGAGCTTCTTCTCAGCAGGGGCAACGCGCTTGCCGCTGCCTTTCTTGAAGGGTTTCTTTGCTCCCTTACCTTTCTTGAAGGTGGGCTTGTTGACCATCAACACATGATTATCCTTTTTGATGTCCACTTCCGCGGCCTTCAGCTTTGCGAAGAGCTCGGTGATCGTATCAGTGGAACCAATCTGATTATGAGTCACTACAAAACTTTTGTAGCTGGGAGGGAGTGATTGCAGAACCCTGTCAATCTTGAGCTCCTCTGGAATCGTGCATTCCAGTTTCTCAAGGCGTTGAGTGTAGCCCGTCATCTTAATGGCGTGCTCACTAACAGAACTCCCTTCCTCCATCTTGCAGTTAAAGAACTTCTCAGAGATCTCATATCTCTCAGAACGGGCCTGAGTCTGAAACATGGTTTTCAGCTCTTCGAGAATCTCAAAGGGCCCGGGATAGTCTTCAAAACGATTTTGAAGTTCCGGTTCCATAGCAAACAACATGGTGCTCTTAATCACACCATAATCATCTTTGCGCGACTGATAGACAGCTTTCTCATCAGCCGGTGCAGTTGCAGCAGGGGGGTCACCTAACGCTTTCCCAAGGACATAGTCCTTTTGACCGCCAGAGAGAATGATTCTTAGATTGCGGAACCAATTGGTGAAGTTAGACCCATTGTTTCTAAGCTTTTCCTTCTCAGCAAAAACGTTGAAGTTGAAGTTGGACTTAGCCATTTGATCTACAGTATTGCAAGTACAAATTAGACTATGTTCATGATAACTAGTTCAACTTTTAATCAAATTACTAGATGAACTCCCACTAAATTCAACATCCCTCAAGTTGTTTAGTGAACACGATCCAAATTCACCACACCTAATCCGATCATCACGAGAAGAGATGTGGCTTCAATGGTGGACAACGAAGTGTCGATCATATCATTCATATGACTCATGCTTAACCTTTCGGTTCATGTGTTCCGAGGCCATGTCTGTACATGCTAGGCTCGTCAAGTCAAACCCAAGTATTTCCGCGTGTGCAAAACTGGCTTGCACCCGTTGTATGTGAGCGTAGAGTCTATAGCACCCGATCATCACGTGATGCTTGGACACGACGAACTTTCGCAACGGTGCATACATGGGGAGAACACAGTTTTATCTTGATCTTTAAGTGAGGAATCATCTTATAATGCTACTGTCGCGATCTAAGCATAATAAGATACATAAAAGGATAAACATCACATGCATATAACTTTATGTGACATGGTATAACCAATCTTCGCGCAATGATCTCCATCTTGTGCGTTCCGGCATGATCTCCATCACTCCACGATGATTGCCTCCACCACGAATAGCAACTACAACTATTGCTAACTACTTAGCGATGAAGTGAAACTATTACATGGCGTATAAGAAGTTGACACACAGGTCATACACAATTATAAAGACAACCATATGGCTCCTGCCGGTTGTGTACTCATCAACATGCAAGTCGTGAAACATTACAAAACATGATCATCGCATACATTATACACATCACATCTTGGGCCATACCATATCACAGAAAACACTCCCTGCAAAAACAAGTTAGACGCCTCTACTTTGTTGTTGCATGTTTTACGTGGCTTATGGGAGTAGATGCTAAGAACGATTCTTACCTACGGAAAGCCACAACGGTGATATTATGGTTGCCAAACTCCGGTGTAGATCCCATGACAACTATAGTGAGAGAAACTGACATCCACCAGCCGCATGTGTGGAACAAGCCACGCGTCAAGTGCGGAGCCGGTCTCGCGAACGAGGTCGCGTAAGGTTGGCCTGGACCGCTTCAATCTCACTATCCCGCGTCATAAGAAGAACACAAACAAGAGGCTTGCAACAGAAAACATCAACGCCCGCAACAACCATGTTGCGTTCTACTCGTGAAACACATCTACGCATAGATCTAGCTCTGATACCACTAAAGGGTTTCGCGGCATAGTAAATCAAAATTTTCTACGGATGCGAACAGAGGGAAGCCAAGATCTAATCTAGGAGATGCAAACAACGAGAGAGATTGGATTAGATCTTCATACCCTTGAAGATTCGCACAGCGGAACGTTCGTCGGAACGTGGGTGATGTAGTCGTACTCGCTTCTCCTCCTCGCGATCCGATCCGATCTAGCACCACAAGTGGCGGTGCCTCCGTGAGATGCACACGTGCAGCACCTCGACGTCTCCTCCTTCCTTGCACCAGCAAGTATGGTGGAGAGACGGATTGGATCTACAACACGACGGTGTGGTGTATATGGTGGAGAATTTCTGCAGCAGGGCTTCGCCTACAAGCAGTCGGGAGGGAGAGAGGAGGGCAGCAGGGCGGCTAGGGTTGGAGGGGAAGGTGTGGGGGGTTGGTGCGCCCCCACCCCTATTTATATAGAGGGGGGTCGCAGCCCTAGCCCCTCCCCCAAGCCCAAACCGGCGGCCCCAAAGGATAAGGAGTGGGGGGCAAGGACTCCTCCCCTTCTAGAAACTCTATCTCGAGTTTAAACCTCTCTAGGCCGGCTGGGCCCTATGGGGCCTTGTGTCCCTGGCCCAATGCGGCCAGGGCACTCCCTCATAGGCCCATGCCCCCTCCCGGAAGGTGTGGCCACGTTGGTCCCCTTCTGGAAGGTTCTAGAAGCTTTCGGTACAATACCGATTAACCCGGAACAATTCCGAACTCCAAAAACTGCACTGCCTTATATGAATCTTATTCTCCGGACCACTCCGGAACCTCTCGTGATGTCCCGGATCCCATCCGAGACTCCGAACAAAAACTCATAAACCAATTATCCAATCTATCCTAGCGTCGAGACACGTTAAGTGTGTGACCCTGCGGGTTCGAGAATATGCAGACATGATCTTCTATCAATAATCAACAGCGGGGTCTGGAAACCCATATTGACTCCCACATATTCATCGATGATCATATCGGATGAACCACGATGCCAGAATTCAATCAATCCCATATTTATATTCCCTTCGTCTCGCGATATTTTACTTGCCCGAGATTTGATCGTCGGTATCGTCATACCTAGTTCAATCTCGTTCACAACAAGTACTTTACTCGTTCCGTAATCCGATATCACTTTGTGATTAACTCCTTAACCACATGCTTGCAAGCGGTGTTGATATCGATTACCGAGTGGGCCCGAAGTATATCTCTCCGACTTGGGAGGGACAAATCCGATCTCGATACATACAACCCAACAGATACTTTCCGATCACCTGAGAGACACCTTTATGATCACCCTCTCATAGGATGACGTTTGATGACCTCAAAGCTTTCTTCCGATACCAGGGAGTTGTATTATCTCATGGTCTAAGGAATACAATATTTGACATAAGAAAAGCTTCGCAAAGACGAACACGATGACACGATCTAATTGCTTCGCTTAGTTTGGGTCTGTCCATCATATCATTCTCCCAATGATATGATCTCATTATCAATTGACAACTCATGTCTATGGTTAGGAAACCTTAACCATCATTGATCAATGAGCTAGTCCATAGAGGCATACTAGGGACACGGTGTTGTTCACAAACCACACAAGTATTAAATTTTCAGCTTAATACAATTCTAGCATGGAATATAAACATTATCATGAACAAGAATTATAATAATAACATCTTTATTATTGCCTCTAGGGCATAATTCCAACAGTTTCCTCCTACACGTCCAGCACTTTTCTATGTGTTATCGCATGCAAGTGAACATGAACGCACCCGGGAGCTAGGAATTACATCTATGGACCTTCCACATACTTGTACACGTATTGTAGGGCTACTTGCAAGTTTTCGCGTGAATCTCCTCGGCGTAGGTCCTGTGTGCTGTGCTGCTAGCAATGGTGAGAGGAATCCCCTCGGCGTAGGTCATGTGTGCTATGCTGCTAGCAACGCTGAGAGGAATCCCCTCGGCGTAGGTCCTGCCAGGTGTGCTATGCTGCTAGAAACGGTGAGAGGAACCCCTCAGCGTAGGTCCTGCCAGGTGTGCTATGCTGCTAGCAACGGTGAGAGGAATCCCCTCGGCGTAGGTCCTGCCAGGTGTGCTATGCTGCTAGCAACGGTGAGAGGAACCCCTCGGCGTAGGTCCTGCCAGGTGTGCTATGCTGCTAGCAACGCTGAGAGGAATCCCCTCGGCATAGGTCCTGCCAGGTGTGCTATGCTGCTAGCAACGCTGAGAGGAATCCCCTCGGCGTAGGTCCTGCCAGGTGTGCTATGCTGCTAGCAATGGTGAGAGGAACCCCTCGGCGTAGGTCCTGCCAGGTGTGCTATGCTGCTAGCAACGCTGAGAGGAATCCCCTCGGCGTAGGTCCTGCCAGGTGTGCTATGCTGCTAGCAACGCTGAGAGGAATCCCCTCGGCGTAGGTCCTGCCAGGTGTGCTATGCTGCTAGCAACGGTGAGAGGAACCCCTCGGCGTAGGTCCTGCCAGGTGTGCTATGCTGCTAGCAACGCTGAGAGGAATCCCCTCGGCGTAGGTCCTGCCAGGTGTGCTTTCCCGCTAGTTTGCTAATAGCAATGCCGAGGGGATTCCCCTCGGTGTAGGTGTCGCAATGCTGAGCGGAATCCTCTCGGCTTTGGTTTGTGCCGTTAGTTTTCACTACACAGAGCTATGCCAATGGTAAGCCTCTCGGCACTGCCATACACCGTGAACTGTCCGTCCGCAACGCGGGAAGGAGACCCGTGCTCAGCTTGCGCCTATGGGACCCCTCGGCATTGCTACTTCTACGCTGAGGGTATAGCTACGCCGAGGGTCCCTCTCGGCATTGCTCGTCTGTGCCGAAGGTTTTGTTATGCCGACAGCATTTTTGCGGCCCACGGCACTGCGCGACCTATGCCGAGCGGCCCGACCATTTCCTCTCAGCGTTGAATTTCCCGCTCAGCATCTGCGTTCGTTCCCGTAGTGGCTCCCCCATCGTCCGGGGGACGCCTAGCACTGTCCTTTCCATTTAGCCGATGGAGCTGCCTTCCCCACGATGGAATTCCTCTTCCATCACTTGTAAGTGAAACTCTGGTTGACTTTGGGTGTGCAGCCAACAGCGCAATCGCATGGCCAGACTAGAATGCTACTAGTAATCACTACCCTGCACGTAGACAACATGAAGAGATCACTACCATGCACGTAGACAACTTATAACGACTGACACCCTCGTGATATAAGAAAGCAAGGAGTGATCCGATCCCAGTAAGCTTGTGATATGAATCATATCATATGATCCCAGTAATTAAGGCAACCCATTGACAAAATCTTCCCGCAATCACCCTCCTAGTGCTTAATACTAACAATAATCACGCACGCTGAGCACGCCATGGTTCTCCGGTGCCCCAATTAATGGCAATCTAAAACTTCAACGGAGTGCTATAAATAGCGGCACGAGGAGCTTCCGATCATCACTCACTCACTCACTCACCTCATCTCGCTCGCTTCTTGCACACGACAGTAGCTGATCGATCGCCATGGCTTCTAGCAAGCTGATACTCTCCTTCGCCCTCGTCGTCCTCCTGAGCGTGGGGCTGTCCAGCGCCATCAGGGTGGTGACCCGGGACGCCACCGCGGACGGCGTGGGCGGCGGGTCCGGAGAGGCCAGCGGGAAGGGCAAGAGCTCCAGCTCCGGCTCCGGCTCCGGTTTCGGGTCCGCCTCGGCGTCCGACAACAACAACTTCGCCGGCGCCGATGGTAACGGCGGCGGCAGCGGCAGCTACCGCGGCCGCACCAAGTCCGCGGCCGGCGGCGGGGGTGGCAGTGGCCTCGGCGCGGGCCACGGTGACGCGAGCGACTCGGGTACGGAAGGCGGCGCCGCGAACGCCAGCGGGATAGGCGGCGGTGAAGGCGGTGGGGGCAGCCGCGGGAACGGTCGCGGCACGGGCGCCGGCGACGGGGCCGGGTCGGGGGTGGGCGAGAACTATGGGCCGTCCCGCGACGTCTACGCGAACAGCGGAGGGTCTGGAGGCGGCCAGGGCACTGGCACCGACGGCGGGTCTGCTGGCGGCTCCGGAGTTGGAGCGGGGAGCAGCAGCGCCACCGGTGGAAACCCGTAGGCCATAGCTAGCTCATGTCGATCGATCTCCTCGATCTCCTCCAAATAATAATATGGCCGGCTAGCTACCTCTGGCCACTACGTACCTTTTTTTTTTCTTTCTTCCAAAAATAGGGCCTCTAGCTTTGTTATGTTCCTCTTCTATGAAATGTATGTTTCTTTGTTTTGTTTCATGAATAAAAGTGTCAAAAGTCGTTTTCACCATGCATGAATGCTCTCTTCTGAATTTTGGATGGGAGATGCCAACAAGCTGCCGGAAGTAGACCACGATGCTACCTTCTTACCTTATTATTCCAAAACAATTTCATCTTCCAAATTGGGGATTCATAACTAGGGTTTTCATGAACATAACATGTTCTAACTTCGTACGCGTGTCCCTCTGCTCTTAATTACTCATACATGGCTAACAACAGATCAAAAATAATAATCAACTGAGACGTAATTGCTTCATTGTAACTTAATCAGTTAATTACTTGTGATATTGAGCATTATGTGTGCATGTCTAAGGAATAATTAGGACTAATATGAGGCTAAACCAAAACATACTTGCCTAAAACATGATTAAAACATCATTATTGAGATCACCAGATCTCATTTAGGATTCTAGTGCTACTCAGTTATGGCCTCTGACACCATTGTTAGGTTAAAAACCACAGTAGCCGCACAAAATCATGCAAGGCAGCATCTCGAGCACCTAATGAACATAAAAGGAGGGGTATTAGATTGGATCTTTACTCGGTGCTGGAGTGAGGAAGAAGCCATTGTTGCCTAGGAGATGCAGACTTGTTCTGTCATCGAGGGAGACGTCATGGGGAAGGTGTGGATGCCCTCCGGCCTCCAGCGACACTGCCCCGGCACCAATGATGTGTAGCCTGGCCTTCCCGACGCTGCTGATCCTCCCTAGATCGGTAGAGTTTCTGGGATATGGGGAAGGAGCAGCACCAGATCATAGTCACAGGTAGATTAGATCGATGCCAGCCTCCCCTCCCTTTATATGGTGCAGGCAACAGGGGACAAAGATCCACGCGTTGGTTCCGGTGCCCCCAATCAGGGCGTGTTAGCTACGTACGAGGTGCCTCAGAACGTTGGTTTTGTGGGGCCGTTTTACTGAACGTTAATTGCACTTATCCCTTTATTGACTCTGTCTAATTTCCTGTTAAACGTGACAAATCAACACCAACACATCTTAGTGAGATTCATGTTTACCGTTCGGGGGTGGGAAGGACACAAGAGACCCTCCCCCCTCACCGCTGAAGAAGTCGAAGTTTGACACGGTCTCACCGGCACAAGCATTAGGTGGAAGAGATGCGAGATGACCTGGTTGCCAGGTCTAGGGTGTCAAAGACTATTGCTTTGTCGTAGCGCTTCGCGGGAGGGCGAATTCACTTGTTTCGTAAAGGATTGATTGAATTCGAATGGAAAAAAATAAAAATTATAAAATAGGACCTCTTTACAAGTGCATATTTTTGTAGAGAAAGCATTGGGAAAGAGTGATTAGAGGACATAATAATCATCTCAAGAGATGGATGAGATTATACTTGGTAGAAAAGGGATGGGCTAGAAGAGTTTGGACCGAGGGTTGCGGAGAGAAGTCAAGTGAGGAGCGAGGGAGTGTTGTTGACTAGTGCAGCTAGCGTTTTCCCCCTAACGAAATACCTAGGGTTTAGGTTCTCCTCCGGCGGCGCTCGCGCTACCGAGAGTTCTACCGAGTGATCGTGAGGTTGCTGTGGGATCATCGCCTTGAGTCCCTCGTTGACTCAGGTGAGTGGTGCTGAGGAGATGTCGAAGGAGAAGGCTGATGAGAAGATGAGGGATAGCGGAGAACTGAGCGGAGTTGGGGAGAGAAGAAGGAAGAGGTGGAGGATCTGTTGAGTATATTGCATCTACATGAAGATGAGTACGAGGATTTTATCTGGGAGATGAAGCAACTGAACCAGATTTCAAGGCGAAGTGGCTTGCGATCGCTAGGGTACATACGTCAAAGCTAGGGTTTAGCCAAAGCGCCCTTATGCGTTCATCCTGGAATCCTGCAAAGGATGTTACATTGACAAAATCTTCCCGCAATCTCCCTCCCAGTTGCTTAATAACAAGGATCACGCACGCTGAGCACGCCCTTCTCAACAGGTGGCAATTCACAACTTCAACGGATCGGAGCGCGCTATAAATAGCGGCGCCAGGAGCTTCCGATCATCACTCACTCACCTCATCTCGCTCGCTTCTTGCACATGACAGTAGCTGATCGATCGCCATGGCTTCTAGCAAGCTGATCCTCTCCTTCGCCCTCGTCCTCCTCCTGAGCGTGGGGCTGTCCAGCGCCATCAGGGTGGTGAACCGGGACGCCACCGCGGACGGCGTGGGCGGCGGGTCCGGAGAGGCCAGCGGGAAGGGCAAGAGCTCCAGCTCCGGCTCCGGCTCCGGTTTCGGGTCCGCCTCGGCGTACGACAACAACAACTTCGCCGGTGCTGACGGGAACGGCGGCGGCAGCGGCAGCTACCGCGGCCGGTGGCGGGGGTGGCAGCGGCCTCGGCGCGGGCCACGGTGACGCGAGCGACTCGGGTACGGAAGGCGGCGCTGCGAACGCCAGTGGGATAGGCGGCGGCGAGGGCGGTGGTGGCAGCCGCGGGAACGGTCGCGGCACGGGCGCCGGCGACGGGGCTGGGTCGGGTGTGGGCGAGAACTATGGGCCGTCCCGCGACGTCTACGCGAACAGCGGAGGGTCTGGAGGCGGCCAGGGCACCGGCACCGACGGTGGGTCTGCTGGCGGCTCCGGAGTTGGAGCGGGGAGCAGCAGCGCCACCGGTGGAAACCCGTAGTTAGCTACCTACCTCATGTCGATCTCCTCTCCTCCAAATAATAATATGGCCGGCTAGCTACCTCTGGCCACTATGTATCTTTTTCTTTTTTTTTCCTTCCAAAAAGGGGGCCTCTAGCTTTGTTATGTTTCTCTTCTATATGAAATGTATGCATGTTTGCTTGTTTAGTTTCATGAATAAAAGTGCCAAAAGTCGTTTTCACCATTCATGAATGCTCACATCTGAATTTTGAATGGGAGATGCCAACAAGCTCCCGGAAGTAGACCACGATGCTACCTTCTTACCTTATATTATTCCAAAACAATTTCATCTTCCAAATTGGGGATTCATAACTAGAGTTTTCATGAACATAACATGTTCTAACTTCGTATGCGTGTCCCTCTGCTCTTAATTACTTATACATGGCTAACAATAGATCAAAAATAATAATCAACCGAGACATTATTGCTTCAATGTAACTTAATCAGTTAATTACTTGTGATATTGAGCATTATGTGTGCATGTCTAAGGAATAATTAGGACTAATATGAGGCTAAACCAGAACATACTTGCCTAAAACATCATAATTGAGATCATCCGATCTCATTTAGGATTCTAGTGCTACTCAGTTATGGCCTCTGATACCATTGTTAGGTTAAAAACCACAGTAGCCGCACAAAATCATGCAAGGGAAGCATCTAGAGCACCTAATGAACATAAAAGGAGGGGTATTAGATTGGATCTTTACTCGGTGCTGGAGTGAGGAAGAAACCATTGCTGCCTGGGAGATGTAGACTTGTTCTTTCGTCAAGGGAGACATCATGGGGAAGGTGCGGATGCCCTCCGGCCTCCAGCGGCACTTCCCCGACACCGGCGGAGTGTAGCCTGGCCTTGCCGACGCTGCTGAGCCCTCCCTAGATCGGTAGGTTTACTGGGATGTGGGGAAGGAGCAGTACCAGATCATAGTCACGGGTCGATTAGATCGCTGCCAGCCTCCCCTCCCTTTATATGGCTCATGCGACAGGGGACAAAGATCCACACGTTGGTTCTGGTGCCCCCAATCAGGGCGTGTTAGCTACGTACGAGGTGCCTCGGAACGTTGGTTTTGTGGGGCCGTTTTACTGAACGTTAATTGCACTTATCCCTTTATTGACTCTGTCTAATTTCCTGTTAAACGTGACAAATCAACACCAACACATCTTAGTGAGATTCATGTTTACCGTTCGGGGGTGGGAAGGACACAAGAGACACTCCCCCTCACCGCTGAATAAGTCGAAGTTTGACACGGTCTCACCGGCACAAGCATTAGGTGGAAGAGATGCGAGATGACCTGGTTGCCAGGTCTAGGGTGTCAAAGACTATTGCTTTGTCGTAGCGCTTCGCAGGAGGGCGGATTCATTTGTTTCGTAAAGGATTGATTGAATTCGAATAGAAAAAAATAAAAATTATAAAATAGGACCTCTTTACAAGTGCATATTTTTGTAGAGAAAGCATTGTGAAAGAGTGATTAGAGGACATAATAATCATCTCAAGAGATGGATGAGATTATACTTGGTAGAAAAGGGATGGGCTAGAAGAGTTTGAACCGAGGGTTGCAGAGAGAAGTCAAGTGAGGAGCGAGGGAGTGTTGTTGACTAGTGCAGCTAGCATTTTTCCCCCTAGCGAAATACCTAGGGTTTAGGTTCTCATCCGGCGGCGCTCGCGCTACCAAGAGTTTCTACCGAGTGATCATGAGGTTGCTGTGGGATCATTGCCTTGAGTCCCTCGTTGACTCAGGTGAGTGGTGCTGAGGATATGTCGAAGGAGAAGGCTGATGAGAAGATGAGGGATAGCGGAGAATCGAGCGGAGTTGGGGAGAGAAGAAGGAAGAGGTGGAGGATCTGTTGAGTATATTGCATCTACATGAAGATGAGTACGAGGATTTTATCTGGGGAGATGAAGCAACTGAACCAGATTTCAAGGCGAAGTGGCTTGCGATCGCTAGGGTACATACGTCAAAGCTAGGGTTTAGCCAAAGCGCCCTATTCATTGATATGCGTTCATCCTGAAATCCTGCAAAGGATGTTACATGGAGAAGGATTGATGACAACTTATTGACGATCCAGTTCAACTGCTTGGCGGATTGGAATACCGCTATGCATCAAGTTCCTTGGCTCTTTAGGGATCAAGCTCTGATTATGGAGGAGTATGATGGGTTTACAAATCCAAGATCAGTGATGCTATATAAAGTGGCAGTCTGGGCTCAGATACACCAGCTACCCAGCAATTACTTGCAGGAACCAATCATCAATGGTATGTGTCGTGTTGGGGAAATTAAAGAGGTTCAGATTAAATTGCCGTCTGGTTTTGTTGGAATTTTTGTTCGTATAAAGGTGAAGTTGGATGTTCACAAGAAAATCAGTCGCTTTGACTCAATCACGAAGGATAAAAAAGAAGGAATTCTATCAAGTGAAATATGAGAAGATGTCGATATTCTGTGATAATTGTGGATATATAGGCCATTGGTATGAAGAGTGTGGGACAGGAGAGCATGATCTGTCTAAATTGGAATGGGGTGACTTCATACTTGCTGATGGAGGCCGAGGGAGAGGCCGTGGGCGTGGTCCAGGCCGTAGTAGAGGTGGAAGAGGGGGAAGAGATGGTGGACCATGGGGTCGTGGAATGGTACGTGGTTTTACTAATCCGACCAATGATGGCGACTGGGATGATGGTTTGGGGAAGGATCTTGCTTCTGATATGGATTCTGATGGTATCAATGGGCACAACTCATTGCTTGGAAAGAGAGTGGCTACAAACTCTAGCTGGGATGTGGTATTGGGAGGAGGATCGCGCACTGACCAGAATTCTACTGCGAAAGTGCTGGCAATAGTTGGACAGCTCAATGATAAAGTTCCTGATAAAGCAGCAGAGACACCACAAAAAACGCCAATAAAAAGAAACAAAGAACGCAGAGTGAGGATGCAAGCATAAACGATCTATCGGCGACATCCCTCGAGGATGGCAGCCGGTTCCAATGAATATCCTAAGTTTAAACTGCCGAGGATGTGGACGATCAGAGGCAGTTCAAGAAGTGTTCAATTTTGTTAGGCTGCATCGTCCCAGTTTGGTCTTTCTCTCGGAGACCAAAATGTCAAGTATGAGAGCACATCTTGAGGCGGAGTTTGGGCTTTGATCACGCATTTGGTGTGAAAATCGAGGGTCTGAGCAGAGGCTTAGTTCTCTTTTGGAACAGTGGTTCGGTGGTGTCATTGAAGTTGTTCAGCCGCTCTCACATTGATGTCATGATTAAAAATGACTCAATGGGTGATAGAGAGTGGAGGTTTACGGGGTTTTATGCAAACCCTATCCGATCAAGGAGGAAAAGAGATTGGGAATTACTGCAGTATATGAGAAGAGAATATGATAATCCATGGCTTTGTGCGGGAGACTTTAATGAGATTCTTTCTGCCTCTGAACAGTTTGGTGAAAATGAGAGACACGAATGGATGATGGAAGATTTTAGAGATGCCATAGACTACTGTAGGTTTACGGATCTGGGGTACTCTGAGCTACCATATACTTGGAACAACAAACAACAGGCACCTAACAATATTAAAGTTAGGCTTGATAGAGCCTTGGGATATGATCGATTCATGGAGATTTATGATAACACGATAGTATGTCATGTTCAGACTACATCGTCGGACCACTATTGTCTGTTAATTAGTATCAAGCGATCAGACTGGCTGCATGGTGGTGATGCTGCACGACCATTTCGATATGAAAAATATGTGGATTAAGCATGAACGCTACAATCAGGTTGTGGAGGAAGGATCGAAGAGTGGTGCCCAAAGCTTAGATGAGGTGATGGGAGAATTAGGCCATATACATCATAAGTTAACATCATGGTCGAGGAATGAATTTGGCTCAGTTAAGAAGCAGCTGAAATCCTTGAGGAGCAAACTAGAACAGGTGAGAGCTGATTCTATTCGGTCAGGGCCGACTAGAGAAGAGTGTGATCTTATGAAAAATATCTCTGGTCTCCTAGCTAGAGAAGAAGCGATGATGAAACAGCCTTCTCGTATACAATGGTTGGCGGAAGGAGATCGAAACACTTCATTCTTTCATGCTAGAGCACGGGAGCATGCCAGGACAAACAAGATTGTCTCTTTGAATAAGGAAGATGGTAGCTATGTATCAACAAAAACATATTTGGAATCTCTGGCTACAAATTTACACTGGGTCGTTTACAACACAAGAGCAAACAACGCCGGAGATTGTTACCCAATTCATTCAGCCGAAGGTGTCGGAGATGATGAATGAGAAGTTGTGTCGACCAATTAATGATATGGAATTTGAGAATGCACTTCTTATGATGCATCCAAGTAAATCTCCTGGGCCGAACGGTTTCACGGCAGGGTTTTATATTCGACACTGGAATATCTTGAAGGAGGATATTTGCAATGCAGTGAGGAGATTTATGGAGAGCGGGGAGATGTCGAAGAGAGTAAATAGTACAATCTTGGTTCTTATTCCTAAGGTGAAGCAACCTCAAGATCTAACTCAATATCGACCTATTGCTCTTTGTAATGTACTCTATAAAATTGTGTCTAAAGTTCTTGCACTTAGACTTCAACCAATTTTAGAGGAATTAATTTTAGAGGAACAAAGAGCATTTGAGCCTGGAAGGTTAATTACAGACAATGTAATTACCTCTTTTGAGTGCATACATTATTTGAAAAAGAAAAAAAAGGAAAAAGTGGGACGTGTGCAGTGAAGTTGGATATGGCTAAAGCCTATGATAGGGTTGAATGTGCTATCTTAGGGCAGTGATGGAGAAGTTGGGGTTTGCAGCAGGATGGATCAATCTTGTGATGAAATGTGTGGAGACTGTTTCCTTTTCAGTCAGGGTGAATGGTCAATTCTTGGAGTTCTTTAAACCCTCAAGGGACATAAGGCAGGGAGACCCGACTTCTCCCTATCTTTTCTTGCTCTGCTCGGAAGTACTAAGTGTATTGTTGAAGTATAGTGGCCAATTGCATCTATCTCGAGGCAATCGTGTGGGAATTCGTGCTCCGTGGATTTCCCATTTGCTGTTTGTTGACGGTTGTTTGATATTCACGCAGGCATCAGCCCTTGGTGCCACCAGATTACATGCTATTCTGGAATCATACTGGCAGGGATCAGGTCAACTTGTTAACAAGAATAAATCTGCTATTTTTCAGTGGGAATTGCATGGTTGATATGCAAGATGTCCATAATTCCACTGGAATTAATGTTGAGGCGTTGGTGGAGAAATACCTTAGCTTGCCCACAGCCTTGGGAAGATCAACTGATTCAGAGTTTGATCATATAATCACTAAAATTAAAAATTTAGTGAAAGGATGGAACCCCAAAATGATGAGAAGCTCTGCGAGGAAAGTGTTAATTAAAGCTATCTGCCAGGCTATTCCCACATACTCTATGAGTTGCTTCATATTGTCAAAGAAGCTTTGCAAGAAAATTACAACCGCTATTGCAAGGTTTTTCTGGGGAGGTGATGACAAAAAGAGGAAAATCCATTGGAAGAAGTGGGAGAACATAGAAATACTAAAATCTGCTGGGGGCTTGGGCTTCAGAGATTTTTAGCTATTAAATCAAGCTATGTTGGCTAAACAAGCTTGGAGATTAATGGACAAGCCAGACTCGCTTTGTGAACGAGTTCTTCGTGGCAAATATTTTCATAACAAGGAGTTTGTGCTAGCTACTAATAGACGACAAAGCTCTCATATATGGAAAGCTATTCTGCATGGTCGTGAAGCACTGAACAAGGGCCTTATTAAGCGAGTTGGAGATGGAACAACAATCGATGTGTGGCAGGATCCTTGGATCCCGTCACATATTAACAGGAGACCAATTGTGAGATCGCCTGACTCGGAAATCACCAAGGTGAATGAGCTGATTAATGAGGATAATGCACAATGGAATGAGGTGAAGATCAGGGAAAACTTTGTTGAACTTGACATCTCAGCGATCTATTCTATTCCAGTTGGTTGACTGTCAGATGTTATTTGGGAATGGAGCTATGAGAAAAGTGGCAACTTTACTATCAGACCATGTTACAGAATGTTAGCTACTCAGAAGCAACCTCAGGAGCAGCAGTCATCATTCAGCCAACATGATGAACGAGTCTGAAAGATTCTGTGGAAAATGCAGGTACCTCCCAAAGTCCAATTCTTTTTGTGGAGGGTCATACATGATTTTATACCCTGCTGACAAATTCTGAAGAAGAAGCATATGGAAATGATCTTAGTATGCAAAACATGTGGTGCTGAGGAGGAGACAATTTTCCATGCACTCTTCGAATGTACATGGGCTAACCTATTCTGGAAAGAAGTATACAAGGTGGACACCCGAGATCTTGGGCTACAGATCTTATAGAAGGAAACCTCATACCCTTAGCAGATGCATGTGTTGTTCTCTGTGGGTGTTGGGCGGTGTGGATAGAAAGAAATACTGTTTGGCATGAAGAGTGAGGTAGAACTGTTATTGCTTCAGTTAAATGGGCTTTGGACACCACGTATGATCTGGCTGAGATTGGGAGAAAGATAATAAAAGAACCTAAAGTTAGTGCTAAATGGAGGAAACCAGAGAGTGGGTTCATAAAAATAAACATTGATGCAAGCTTCAAAGAAGGAGATCATTCTAGAGCTACCGGCCTCATGGTGAGGAATTCAGAAGGTGGTATCATCCTGGCTCAGGCTAGATGGGTCAATCATGCGATGAGCTCTTTGGTTATGGAGGCCAATGCTGTCCTCGACGGTTTTCGACTTGCCCTGGATAGAGCCTACAAGAGAGTGGAGATCGAGACTGATGCACAAGAGGTCATCAAGTTACTGGAAGACTCAAGTTGTAGTAGATCATGCATAGCCAGCATCCGTCAAGAAGTTGAGGAGCTTCGCAATAAATTTCATAGTTTTAAACTTTGTTTTGTTGGGCGCCAAGCTAAGAGCAAGCACAGCGTGTCGTTGTGTCTAAGGGAAAAAGTGGACCCGTGTCTAAAGAAATAAAAGAGCTCCACCGTTTAGGCCCTACCAGTGGTACTCAGTTCGATCCACTTTCCCCACCGAACTCGTCCTCCTCCTCCCGCGAACGAAGCCATCCCCAAATCCCTACAAAGTGGTTCCTTCCAATCCCACTCCCGTTCCATATCCGACTACGGCTGCGGGAAGGGGAGAAGTTGCGGCGGTGGGAAGGGGAGAAGCTATAGCGCAGTTGATGGACCAGAGAGGAGCTGGGGCGAATGGCTGTATGGGAGGGAAGATGGGGCGTCGTGCGGTGGCCGGGGAGATGCGCATGGCGGCGGCGACGGAAAGGGGAGAAGGAGGGTGCGCCGACGATGGACAGGGGAGAAGGAGCGGCCGGGGATGCTGCTGCCGTCCCCTTGACGGGATAGGGAGGAGCGTCACGACGTCACCGACCGGATGGTAAGGAGTGTATTTGTACGCTGCTGTCATGGAGTGGATACAGATGTTGCTTTGATATTGGGGAGGAATCGTGTGGCAGCAGATTCAAGTACGAGTCAGCTCGCGTGCTTCTATGGTAAGCTAGGTTGTATGAATTATTACTGCTTAAATTAGTCAGCATGCTAGGTGTTGCTGCAATATGTTAGCTTGTTGGGTTTTCAATTAAAGATCTTGTTGTATTAAAGATAGCTTGACATATTTTGTTAAATAAACCATAGTAGATTGCAAGTGTTCTAATAGAAGTATATGAATTTGAGATGCTCACATAGATTGAACACAAAAATTACAACATAATGCATACAGAATTAAAATAGTATAACATATTTCAGAAGATAAATAAATTCTGCCCATTTTTCTATTTGCGATAGCCTTAGCTGTTGTTGCTTCTGCCCATTTTTCAATCACAGCAACTTTGCAATCTTGCCCTTCACGCAATATTTCCGAAGTCTCGTCTGATATATGAAATGGCATACAATTTGCAGGAATTTCTTTTCCTTTTCCTCTGCCTTTTTGTTTCTCCTTTGCAGCCTCCTTTGTAGCTCTTGTCCCTTGAGGACGTTTCTCACGAACTGAATCTGTTTCTTCACTATCCTGATTTGAGGATGAATTGTAAGCTCCTAGTGCATCCAACCTCTGTCTCTTCTCACCCTGATCCTCTTATAGGTATGTATTGCGCCATTTTGGCTCTTTTCTCACTACTTCCCACCAATATTCTAGAGAAAATGGTTTCTTCACTTTTGTTTGATTTAAGTACAATGCATGCACTTTTTTCATAAGATCTACTTATGATTGGCCACTAGCATATATATCTGATGTCCTTATGTAGCATGCATGAAACTGTGTGACTAATGGGGTACATTTCCTCCAATTGCCCTTGCATTGGGAAGTAGATCTTCTTTCACTTGGTGGGCTGTTCTTGTTGTACTCCTCTACAACTTGGCTCCAATAAAAGTCACCCTTCTTTCCATTACCTTGAATTGGATCAACAGAATGTTTAATCCAAACATTAACCAATCTCTCATTCTCTTCTTTTGACCAATTATTGCGATTTCTTTTTACTTCATCATATGGACTACTATCCCTGCTTTCCTCCACTTCCTTCTGATAATAACTATTTTGTGCAGCTGACATTGGAGAAGAAAAATCCTCACCGCGAGATCCTCCGACTCCGTAAGCTCCAAAGAAGGCAGCAGATTCAACCGGCGACGATGAAAGGCGACCTTGAACTCCTCCATAGAGAAGATTTATGGGTGGCCTAATATTCATCTGTAGGTGAGATCCTCCATATGGCATATTTCCTAAGTTGTATGGATGTTGTTGATCCCTGGGTGATGAGCAAAGGGGGGAATACTTGGATGGTGAGGATGCTGATTCGAAGGGTATTGGGAGGATGCATGGATATTCACTGCAAACTGGAAAGCTTGAAGCTGCTGGTAGTATTGGGTATTTTGTTTCTCAGAGTCTCCTACAGATGAGGTGAGCATGCTCGTGTAACTTGGTGGCCTCGATGGATCCATATTTGAATTTGTGTAAGATGTGAAGCTCTACTGTGTGCATATATAGTTGAACGTGTGTGAGATACATGTAACGGGTAGCTAGTTTGAATGCACAACAATCAGCTTCCAACTGCCATCCCAAACGGTTTGATAGATATAATTTTTTATTGAGCTGGACTGTGTGTCTAGTACTAGGCTTAGTGTGTAGAATCTTTTTCTTAGCAACTCCAACTAGACTTGCAACTGAGTTTTTTCGAAATCTAGAACAAATGCACTAAGAATTTAGCTAGCGCGTCATATTTTCTGTCACATATTGACTTTTCTTTTCTTTTCTATGAGTTGTAGTTGGAGTTGCAAATGGTTCATATTTTTCCCGGTTGCAACCGGACTCTCAACTGAGATTTTGAAAATTACATTAAAAAAACTAAAAGTTGTTTACCTAGCTGTAAGTTTTTTGGTTTTTTATATGAGTTGCAATCGGAGTTACAGCTCGTTTATATCTTTCCCATTAGCACTGGACTTGCAACCGAGGTGTTCAAACTTACATCGGTTTAAACTAGGGTTAATTGGATCTATGCCATTACAACTTTCACTCTTTGGAGAAATGCCATTATAAAAACGAAAGTTAGAAATATGCCACTCTAACTCTCTTATAGCCTCGACCGGCATCAAAACCCCGCTCGGACTCGCCCGCTCGCATGGAGCCTAGGCGGCCGAGGGAGTTAGAGTAATCCGAGGAAGTAGGCGCTCGCGCTACGGCATGGTCGGAGGCCCTGCTCGCGCGATTCAATTGCTGGAGGAGCGCCTGTGTTGCTGGAGGGCTGGCAACCGAGACGTACATGTGAAATTTATAATCAGATTCTCTAAGTGCTCAGCTAGTCGTGATTTTTTTTTTTGTTTCTTTTCTATGAGTTTTAACTCAACTCAACCGGAGTTGAAACTCGTTTCTATTTTCAGAGTTGCAACTGGACATGCAACCGTGATTTTTGAAATTGCATCGAATTAACTAATATTAAGTTAGACCGTCGTATTTGGGCATGGTCACAATGTCGTATTCGGAAGGAAGAGACGAGTCTAGGATTGTGCCAAAGACGATTAGAGATTTAGAGGACATGAGCTTTTTATTTTTTTTAGAGAAAGCAACGTGAAAGAGTGATTAGAGGACATGATCATGATATAATAATTTCAAGAGATGGATGAGAATATGCTTGGTAGAAAGGGATGGGCTACAAGAGCTATGCTTTGGACCGACAAGTCAAGTGAGTTGTTGAGTGTTGACTCACTAGTGCAGCCAGCCACCACCCCGTCGACTCGAGGCTGCTTGAATTGACTGACCCACCACCGGTCCGGGTCCGGCGGGGCGAGTAGATCCGATGGCCTCGACGCTGACGGCAACCTCCTTCGCCGTCTACCCCCCGGCCCCGGCGCGAGCCAGCCCACCACCACCTCGCCGCATCTCCTCTCCGCCCATCGCCCCGCTCCGCCGCCGCCACGCGTCCTCCCGCCTCACATTCGCGCTTCGCCGCCCGGCCACGCACCTCCGAGCCCTGCCCCAAGGCCCGCTCATCGCCGCCTCCGACCACTGGGGCAACTGGACCTTCCTCCTGGCCACCGCCGCCCTGGGCGTCTGGTCCGAGCGCTCCACCCGCGCGGGGAAGGCCCTCAGCGGCGCGCTCGTCACCGTCCTCCTCGGCCTCGCCGCAAGCACCGCGGGGCTCGTCGCCGCCGACGCACCCGCCTACCGCGTCGTGCTCGACTACCTCCTCCCGCTCGCCGTCCCGCTGCTCCTCTTCTCCGCCGACCTCCGCCGCGTCCTAAGCTCCACCGGCGCCCTACTCCTCGCCTTCCTCCTCGGATCCGGTAACTCTCTCACTGCCTCCTCTTCTTCCTCGGTTCAGGATCTGCAGCGAGTTTCAGTCCGTCAGTCAGTCAGCTGGAGCAGTAATGTCCGACGTATATTGGCAGTGGCCACGACGGTCGGCACGGTGGTGGCGTTCCTGCTCGTGCCCATGCGGTCGCTCGGGAACGACAACTGGAAGATCGCCGCTGCTCTCATGAGCAGACACATTGGAGGAGGTCATCATTCTTGCACTAACTCTTCAGTCTTCACTTCACTGTTCAATACTCACCGACTAAATTGCAGCCTCTGTTTCTCTCCTTCAGCTGTGAACTACGTCGCCGTCTCAGAAGCTCTGGAGGTCACTCCGTCGGTGCTGGCAGCGGGGCTCGCCGCCGACAACGTCATCTGCGCGCTCTACTTCACCACCCTCTTCGCGCTGGCCGCCAACATCCCCGCCGAAGAGACTTCGCACCCGTCAGGAGGGGACGGTGAATCTACCACAGCCACGGCCACCGCTGTCGGCGGCGATAAGTTGCCCGTGCTGCAGAGCGCGACGGCCATGGCCGTGTCCTTCGCGATCTGCAAAGCGGGCAAATCCATGACGTCCTTGCTCGGCATAAAGGGGGGAAGCCTGCCCTGCATAACGGCCGTCGTCGTCTCGCTGGCGACATTGTTCCCCAATCACCTAGGAAAGCTTGCTCCCTCAGGCGAGGCCATGGCCGTCATCCTGATGCAGGCACGCACGCACCCTTCTTACTCTGTCACAAGCATAATAAGCATGAATGTAGCAGGTGTTCTCTGCTTGCTGCTGATAACGAGTACTGTATGCTATGCAGGTGTTCTTCGCTGTGGTGGGAGCCAACGGGAGCATCAGCAACGTCATCAACACGACCCCCGGCATTTTCGCTTTCGCCTTCGTGCAGATCACCGTGCACCTGCTGCTCATCCTCGGCGCGGGGAAGCTCCTGGGACTCAAGAAGAAGCTGCTGCTGATCGCGTCGAACGCCAACGTAGGCGGCCCGACCACCGCCTGCGGGATGGCCACCACCAAGGGCTGGACCTCTCTCATGGTTCCGGGGATCCTGGTCGGCATCTTCGGGATCGCCATCGCCACTTTCCTTGGCATCGGCTTCGGTGTTTTTGTCCTACAGCACATGTAAATGATGTACTGTAACAGATATATCTTTCTTTTCTTCCCAATCTGGTAGCAGAGCTTGGCTGTGATCCAACCTTCAGTATTCTTGTTGCTGAACACTTACTCAGTTCCTGTTCTGATGATGGGAATGATTTCAACACATTCATAATACACAGAGGGTTTAGAAACACACTATGAACTGCCAAGTGAATAATTTGCATATAGAGGTTGTAAGTAGCAACAATATGAACTGACTACATTACAAAATAGCTCCGATGCTCCTAAACTTAAGACAGCAGATATATACACCAGCAACATAAAAGCCTACAAACAATGACGAACCATTTGCGCCAGCTAGTAGTTCAGAGATCTCCATACACCAGCCAAGAGAAGCAAAGGGCCCATCACCAGGAGAGCCAGACACAGCAACCGCGCGACGGAACCGGTTGGTTGTCTTGTTTTTTCTGAAGATGACTCCCGCCCAGTCGTCACACGGTCGCTGTTCTGCACGAGTCCTTCCTGCACATTTTCATCAGAATCCTGTTTGAGCCTCCGCGTGAGACCAGCTCCACTAGACAGCCTAATATCTTCCAATATGTTATCTGCAAGAAAAGTTAAAAAAAAAAAGCTCAGCTACATCTAAGAATATTGGCAAAATAAAATATGTATTGACTAGAAGGCATACTGTTTCAGAACTGAAGGTTTTATTACCCTGAAATGACAAATGCTGGAGCTTGTCTGCAACTTCAGCCGAAGAAACTACTAGAGCAGGGACGTTATGCCCTCTGCCCTGAATATGGATCAGATCTCCAGCCTAAGCAAGACCAATATTAATTCACCGAGTGCTATTACCTGTAAAATACTAAATAGACTTGCTGCAGTATTTTGGAATCGTACCGTAGTTTCGACATGATCCTTGTCGTGGCTGCCGGATGAACTTCCTGTGCTACAGCATGATTCAGCTTCTTCGTCTTCGCTTTCGAAGTGACAGGTCAATATAGGCTGAGAGGCTGATGCCCTCTCAACGGCACTCACAAGGCGAACTCTTCTTGCCGCATTCCCTTGTTGCGGGTCTATTGATCCTGAAACTGTGGACGGCTGCATCGGAGGTGCTGCTGCCCAGCTCCCTAGGCCATTGGAGGCGTTTGAATTCGTCATGTCACTCCTGCTCGGTTCTACCATCGTGTCGAACAAGTTTTCGGGATAAGGAGCCCATGAGCCTGAGCTTGCGGAGCAGAAGGCTCCACTATTCTGCAATTCTGTCAGAGGATCAAACGGTGCATCTGGTACTTGATGTATGCTGCGATAGTGGGATGTGTTGTCGTTCGAGTTGCCAGCCGATTCAACAATGGCTGCAGGATACCACTCGGTGTCTGCAGTTTCCGTTTTGGCATAGGCTGGATTAAGAAACATGTCTTGCAGATCCTGCTCAGCTGCGATACTGTCCAAGTATGGTGAGAAGTCTTGCTCACCCATGTTGCCAACGAAAGGATGATCCGTGTAAGGACGCATCGGGGAGCTGATGGTAGGGAACGCATCATATCTTTGCTCCGCCTGTAGGTCTGGAAGCTGGGTTAACACGTCCAGAAGAGCGGCTTCCTGCATTTCATGAAAGGAACAAGAAAGAATTTGTCACTCAAAACGAAATACTACAGAGCATGAAGGCGATACAAGAAAATTAGGAGTAAGTTCACCTGAGCTGATGTCTGCTGCGTGTCACCAGCAGTCGTAGGAGGATGATCGGCGGTTATCTTTGTCGCAGCGAGCTGGCTGACATCAGATGGTGAGGCATCGCCGTCTTGCATCATGGAGGTGGTAGCGGTGTCGTCGCCATGTATCGGGGTGCCTCGGGACGACGTGGACGGAGACTCCGGATTGGAGCCTGGGGTTTCTTCCTCGTGCTTGTTGAACAGGCGGTAGAGAACGAAGCTACCCTGAAGAGACAACACATTTCGATAGTCACCAAGCTATATATATTACTACTCTATAGTCCATACATATATGGTTTGTCTTGCCGTCATGTCCATGTCCTGTTGTTATTAGTTAGGGTACCCTATGAGTTATGGCAAAATTGGCCCAAGCATGAACTGAGTAAGCTACACTGACAGAGTGCAAATGGTACTGCTAAGCTGGCTAGAGCTGTAGAGACAGGAAGGTACCCTGGAGAACACAATTGGATAGTCATCAGGCTACATGCCTGGTTTCTCTCGCAAAGCATGTCCAGAATTGTCAGTGGCGGAGCTAGCATGTAGCTAGTTGGTGTCAAATGACACCAACGATTTCTTGTTAATCTTCTATAGAACTAAGGAATTAGTCTTACAAATAAACAATGGTACCACTACACTTAGAAGGATGACCCCATCGATATTTTCTGCTGGCTTAGCACCTGAGAATTGTTATGACACGATTGTCCTAAACAAGAACTGTGTGAGCTACACTAGACCGACTGAAAATGGTATTGCTAAGCTAGCTAGAACATTCACCATATAGTAAAAGTAATTACTATTAAGAAGCAAGCCATGAAATGAAATGGAAGCAGAGCAGAGCAAAACAAGGGGAAGGCAGGGGATTGGAATTAGTGCTAGTACGTTTTGTCCTGATTCGAAGCGTGGCTCGGTGGTGCGGTACTCGTGCATGATCCAGGCGGTGCGGGTGCCGCGGGGCGCCCTGCCGCGGTGGAAGACGAGGGTCTTCTTGATCCCGATTAGGGCGCCCCCCGGGGAGCGGATGAGGCGGTCCTTGCCGGTGGCCTTCCAGTAGCCGGCGGCGGTGGAGCGGCTGGAGCGGGCGCTCTTGCCGGGGTACTTGGGGCGGTCGCGGTGGGCGAAGAAGAACCACTCCGGGTCGTCGGACTTGATGACGGACCGGGCGGGGAGGTCCCACGGCTCCACGGCGGCCAGGTCCACGTCCGGGATCGCCAGCAGGTCCGGGTGGGCGCGGCCGGCGATCTTGGCCTTGAGGTAGTGCCTCACCAGCTCCTCGTCCGTCGGGCGGAATCGGAACCCTACCGGCAGCACCGCCGCCGCCGCCTCCTCTGCAGACATCGTCGCCGCTTTCACTTTCCCTTTCCCTTTCTCCGGGTGGATGTATCGTTTCTCTTCTTTCCTTTTCTCGTAAACCTACTTGAGTTGAGTTGGGTTGGGTTACCCTCTCCTGCCAAAATTGATTTTTCTTTAGAAACAATTTTTTTTATACGATAGATAGATAGGTAGATGATGCCTACGCGTTGCTATGGAAAATTTATTAAAAATATTTGTATAAGAACAAAAGGTTGAGTCAAACCTTTCAATGTATTTGCTATAACTATACGAGAATGGATTTTGTACTTGTACATACGGGTATATGAGTTATCCTACCGTTGAACTGTTCATTGAGATTGTTGCATGCTAGTGCTAGGCTATTGCTCATTCTGACCACTTTATCATTCTTTTCTTCTCACTATTTTCTCTCTGTCATTATGTCTCCTTGTTCTGGATAGTGAACACCGTCGAACGCAAAAAAAAAAAGAGAAACGCTGCGGCCAAATACACGGGGCGTCCCCAAGTTGTTTCGTCCCTGGTGGCATCAAGAGCGGCTACATCCGGCAGCTTGGCGGTAGAGCTCAAGGACCCGATCATGTTTCGTGGGTGCGATTTGTAAAAATCAAGGTCCTCTGTGTATATATTTGGGTTCTACTAAGGTCCTTTTTTAAATTTATACTGTCCGCCTAATTAATGCAGTTTCCGAGTCCTTTGGGGCCTTTTATCATGCAAAAAAAGGTGAAAATCCAAAATAAAATTAAAAAAGATTAACTATCAATAATCTATAAATGCTTGATTATTGGTACCATCAAAGAGGATCTCGTAAAACAAGTGTACATGAATAGGGCATCACTCATATCTGCATTGTCATTTCAGAAACGATCTGGATTGCCAACTAAAGGCCATACCGTATCTCCTCATAGGAGGCAATCACGTTGATACTCTTCATCTTCTACAATAAAGAACACAGATCTCTGTTCTAAAAGAAAGACATTGCCTTGCTGACTATTGTTTTTTTGTAGTTCACCTTACTATACTGGAAGTCAATACAATTAACTTAAAAAATTTGGCCAAGGTATACATCTACTTCCTCTAATCCATAATAAATTGTCGGTGATTTAATACTCTTTTAGTACAAAGCATGTACTACATCTTCGACGCTTATTTTGGATCTGAGGCAGTATCATATTCTATTGACCTGGTGTATTTATTCAGGTCTGGACATGAACACCAACCTGATCTATTTATTCAAGCATGAATAGGTCTAGTAGAAACAGAAGTTGCACTTGCAAGCACGCGAAAATACATTAGTCTTCCATCATGTCATGTTTCTTCATGCCAAATTCGACCTAAGCATTCCTCCCATGCAATAATTAAGTACGATTTAACAGTAGAAAGGTAGAAGAACAGCCGTCAAATAGTGCAACATTGTTTAATTGTATATATCCCAAAAAAGGCTGAGAATCCATACATTATGTGTAACTTGAGAATTTATGGGAGTTAAAATTACAGGGAAATAGTATGCAGGAAAGGGTGTGTCATATATTTACCACTTACCATGCAGGCTGAGAGCACATTCAGAAATTGAAGGAGCACATAAAGCTTAAAAATTTGAAGGACACACAAATTGCAAGAGATAGAGGCACTTAGCGGGAACATAAAACTTCTTTAGAAGGGATTTACCTCGTGAATTACTAATGGCTTAAGCCTGGTGACTACCCAGCCCGGTGAGACCACTCCCGTCGGATGCATTTAGGACCATCGGATCTTAGCTGAAGTCGATCCGGAGAGCTAGTGGACTGAAACTTTTTTTCACCATCACTTGTGATCTTTACATCTCCGTTGCTGGTCTCGTTTAGCTTGTCGCGAGAAAAGTTAAAGAGGGTTTCTAGTAGTATTCCTTCCCTATTTCCCCTCCCTCCCTCCTCTTCATTCACACTCACTGCCTAGGTTGCTCCCGCACCCCCGGTCAGGCGTCTACGACTTACTATGGCCTAGCCCTCTCTTTTTTCTCCAGCCACTCCCCCGCCTAAACGTACGAACGGTCTCTCGCTCATGTTTCTTTTCCAAACCCTAATATTGTCTTCCCATCTCACACCTCTTCTCTGGCGGTGAAGCATCAGGCGTCGCAACAGCGACACGAAGTTTAGGGGGGACGACGGGGGAAGGCCATGGAATACTCTCTCCTCTCTCCTTTCCCTCGTCTCTTCTCTATCGCACTTTTCTCCGTTACGGCGGCACAATCAAAATCTTGCATGCGGAGGGTGTGAGGGCCGCGGTTTCATACCTCTCGGCGACGGCGTGCGAGTTGGGGAAGAAGACCGGCGGGGTCACATGTGGCAGTTGTTATCAACAAAACCATTGAAGTGGATGCAAGGTGCTCTGCCAGTGAGGCGGCGGAATGGAGGCAATCTGCTATGGGCGATATGTCTCTTTTCTTCGAGTTAACAGAGTCGAAATTTGCTTGCGTCTGTGACTGAATGCGTAGATTGATTTTCAATCCTTTCTAGTCAGTTAAAGAAACTACTTACGATGCTCTGAACCTTTTCTTCACGTCTACTCGTCATGCGTATGTTAGTGGCTCACAATTCCTTTTTTTAATTATAGTTGAAGTGGATAAATATCGCTCCAATTTCTGCTTTAACTTTAGTTTGCTTATTAATGTTTTGAGTTTTTCCTTTCATGTGACTGAATGTACAGTACTGAACTAGCAAAAAAACGTAACAATTGAGAACACATACAGTACATGCAAATATCTGGGAACTGAAACGAGTGTAGACTATGGCTGCAGATATCTGAAGCCGATTTTAATTGTTTCATTTCGAACAGCGTTTCAACAGAAACAATGAATTATAAATACCGCACCAGGATGAGAAAATAAACCAACCATGCCAGCGGCATACAATAGAAAAATACACATAAAAAATTAAATAGCAGTATACAGAGAAATGCAACATTGTTTACATAAGAAGAACAACATCACTTTCATAGACGGTCAACATAACCATAAAAGACAGCAAGATTAAGAATAAATCCTGCGAGAAAATAATTGAAGACTCAAATAAGCAAAGTGAACAAAACATGTACATAAACATGTGCAGTATGCATAAGATCACAGAAAATACCTACATATGCATCGTCTAGAGATTATCAAGTACTTCTTGGTACACAATGTTCCTTGTTTCTGCAGTAGGGTTTCCAATGACATCAAGCGCACGGATATTTAATCCTCTCCTAGAGGTTAACCCTTGAGATTGCAATAAAAAGTAGACCATGAGAAAAAAGCAGGATTTAGCAAATAGTCACCAACCTTATCAAGTTTTTGTCCTTGCCTTTTATTAATTGTCATTGCATAGGAAAGACGAACTGGATATTTTTCGACATTGAAGTGTAAAGGGCCACTTGGTGGATCGTGCATGTAGTACAATCCTAGGTATAGATACACAGTCACCAACATTGCTGCCAATCATATTTTAGCTTCAAGAACCCATTCCGCAACTCAGTAACCATGAGACAGGTGATTACCTTTCCGACAGTAGAATTCTGCAGCACACAACTCAAAAGCATGTGAATTGGGAGAACTTCCACAGTTGCAAACTGATTGAAGCAGAACATCAGTAGTAGAAAGTCTGCAGAACATAGCTCAGAAAGCATGTGAATTGGGAGAACTTCCACAGTTGCAAACTGATTGAAGCAGAACATCAGTAGTAGAAAGTCTGCAGAACATAGCTCGAATCGGGAGAACTTCTGCAATTGCAAATTGAATCCGAGCAAAATATCAGGTAGCAGGTTTCAGTTTCTTCACTGCCTGATTAGATTGTAGTTCTGTGACCATGCTCTAAAATTGAATAAAACAAAAGGTGTGCTATTTAATCTAATGATTATGAATGATATACCAATAAGTAGGGAAAATGATTATGGAATATTCAGACCTCGCCTCAGCTCTCCGACACCTGAATTACATGCTGCATATATATCATTAGTCATAAGCATGAGATATTATTTATGTGCCCCATGTCCAAATCTTCGAACAGACAGTAGAAACTTCCCTTCATGTATTTGGGTTGCCAAAGAAGTAGAAATACAATTAGTTCTATGACCTTGCTTAACATTCACTAAAACAAAAGGTGTGTTGTTTAATAACCATGAATAATGACCAATAGCTAGAAAAATAGAGGTTGTGGAATATTTAGACCTCATGTCAATATCCTGACATCTAAAGTGCGTGTTGGATACATATCATTAGACATAAGACCTGAGATATTATTTACATGCCCCCACCCCATGGGAAGTGCTTTCTCTTGATCTGGTAGATTTTTTCTTTAGGAAATAATTTTTCCATAGCATCAGAAGATGGTCGTAGCACGAATAATTTTTTGCGGCTGTTGGTCATACAGAACATCCATCAAAAATAAAAAAAGGAGTAAGCTTCTCAGAAGCACACACTTCTCCGTCAAAATTATAAAAAAAATACGCTTTAGAAATGCATTTACAGAAATATACTTTATTTTACAAAACTCCACTTGCAAAGGAAGAAAGTGAAGTCTATATATAAGAACATCATTCAAAAGAAGATGTTATCTTTTCCATACTATACTTGAGCCAGTTCAGAGATGTAAGCAGTCAACATAGAGTTGCATATAACATTCCCGAGCGGCACATTATTAAAGGAATATATGAAAGAAAAAGAAGATTGTGTAGTGCGAACACAACGATACTGCTAGACTTAATAAATGGTAGACCTTGGGTTTGAATAAAAAGACCAGATAGCAAAAAAAAAAAGACACATGAAAGCATTTGACAGAAGCTAAAAAATGTAGATACATGACTGAAAAAGTAAACATATATTGTTTTACTGTGTAGGAGATATCTATTTTTCTCCCCATAATAGGTGGGTACTTCAAAGTTTAAACTGATGGTGAACCTGGAAGTTTCTGTGGATGGATGTAAGGTACCATCATTTCCCTCAGTTGTTGGAATAAAGTCATCGGCAAACGGGTGAGGTTCAGCACCTTTATTTATCATGTTTTGGCAGAAAAATGCCAAAGCATTTCTAGTCAGATGGATCAAACTTAATACAATCTGGCAAACCTGGCTTTTAGTGAGAAACATGCAGCTCAACCTTAACTCATCAGATGGCTGCAACTACATGATAATTTAGAATCTTACTAATTATAAACCAAATCAGACACAAATCCTCCACATAAAACTTGATCTAGACCATGAGAATCACAGAAAGCCACAAAGTAGTACAATGGAACATAGAACCTGCTCCAGCTTTAGAAAGATGTGGCTGCCTTACTAACCTGAACCAATGTATATGAACATAAAGTTGGATGGAAATTACATTAGTCTGTTAAATATAACTATTTCATTTGTTTATCTAATACTTTATTTAAAAAAAATATGAATCAGCCATACTAACAACATTGAAATGATATGCTCATACACTGCGGCTATTTCAGTTTGGCGTAATAGAAATGTGAATGCACATCTATTTTGTGTTTGATCTATATCTCAAGCGAGAGGGAGACACAGGAGAGAGGCATCTTACCCACTTGATACTGGGATGGGTGAGCCATGGAAGCTTTCCCATGAGAGGCTAGACATCGACTCATTGCAGGAAGGGAGTAGGCAGGCCAGCTTGCGCGACCATGTCATTGCCATTGCCCTAGCGTAACAGCTTGCGAATGAGGCATGGGTACAGTGGCTCCGCCCGGATTGACGACGGCCATCAAGTTAGAGAGGACAGGGCAGTTACACAAGAGAGCTCAAGGCACCGACTGGAGAACTGGATGAGACGGAGCAAGTTCAGATGGTCTCTTCAGCTAGTGGTAACAGGCGGCCAGCCAGAGAGAACGATTTGTGGCATGACTGCTCCTCGTCCGGCCCTGTCATTGGGGTGGCGTGCCTCCTTTACCACGTCTGCAACAAAAGAGGAAAACCTCAAAGTGAAATCCCAAAGAGAAGGAAATCAGGAATGTACAGAGTAGAGAACGATCGTTGTATGCCTGTCTGTACCCATCATGGCAAAGGAGCTCCTGCAACCTCCGTTGCCGCGTGAGCCCGCACCAGCAGAGCCTTATTAGCGGAGGCCACACATCTGGGTCATACCGGTGGCAACTTTATGCTGTTAAACCGGCCGAAGCATGAATATGCCAGGAGGAGATGGGGGAAAATAGACATCAACAAAGGCAAACAAATCAGAACCTGAGATCACCTGTCCGACCACTCGTGGCATAGAGGCCGCGCTGCCCACCTGCTGTGGAACCACCGGTGCAGCGCCGTCGGCTAGGCTCCCTGACATGTTAGCCTCGTGCACCCGCTCTTTTCCAACCGGAAATCAACCGCAACTGCTCCCTTTTTCTACCGGCAAGCAGATATGGAAAGTGTATAGGAGGCTGGCGACCACGTGGAGGTCGGGCTGGGAAAATCAGGGAAGGGAGCACACCCATGCAATAGGGCTTCAGGCAAAGGGGATGCAAGCGGCAACCCACATGCATCTCCCCGCCGGTGTTGCACCTGCCTTACTGCTCTCCTCCAGAACGGTTGAGAGAGAGAGAGAGGGGAGGAGCAGAAAATAAAGGGGATAGCGATTAGAAGAAGAAACGAAGACCTCCATCGGGATTCCACTGGAGTCTTCCGGATGAAACAAAACGATGTGGACACGGATATAACGTGGCATGAAATTAACACAACAACCGGAATCACCGGCAACAACCGAGAGACAAAAAATTTAGAAGAACTATCTAACAGGGAAGAACCAAGAAACCAGGACCAATCCACCGGAAGGAAGCGGTAAAAGAGATAACCATGAAAGAAAAAACTAAGAAAGAACAGAGGAGAACACACTGGTCTCGCGCGGGTCTACATAAAAGTTGCCATATGCGTCACATGGTGATTGGCTAGAAAGGGGAATCTACAGTAACCAAAACTCAATGGATCGCTATTAATAGGCCTGGAATCGGTTCGTCTTTGATATAGGTATCTATATATCTATAATAGACTATAAATTAGCATAGAGAAGGTAATAACAAGGCATGGATCTGTTATAGAATCGTCATGCAGACATGACCTCCAATATTTTATAGCTAGAGGATCATAAAGCATATGAATGAAATCAGAAATGAATCTGTGTACAGTGGCAGAGAAGAGCACATGCCTTTTCTAGCTTAGAACAAATGGGATGTAAAGTTCGAGAGAACGAGACAGGAAATTTCAGAAGAAAACTTGTAATCGGACTGTACTCCGAAACCTTTTTTCGGCTGGATGTAAAATTTCAGATAACGCAGAAAAAACTGGAAGACATCTGTATAATAAAGATGTTTCTCTAGAATCACTAGAAAAAAACTAGTTATTAACGAAACTGATAGATCACTAGACTCAGGAAAAACATTCCAATTAGATATCATAACTCGATATTGGCAATGCCAAAAATCATGTATAAGAGATTACTTATACTTCCTTCATCCTTCACTTCACAACAAAAATAAATTTCAGCTGCATATAGAAAGCCATAAATATTGGTCTAGTTGACCTTACAATACACGAATTAGTAGTGCTTGAGAGAACTACACAATAACTTGAGTTCAAACTGCATCTTATGTAACAGCACCGTGGAAACCAAATTAACGAGCATAGTTCACACAGCAGCTTGATTCCTGATCGCGGATATTTATTAGTACTAGAAGAAATGACCTCAATAATACTGCTAGAAAAAACTTACTTACTCAACAGCTATGGGGACATATCAAACAAACCAAAGAAAAAAAACTTCAACAGTTCAAACAGCCAATAGCACAAAACATGAACCCAAAACCACAAACAAGTCAACCTACAGATGTGTGATCAGCAACAAAATGGGATAAATATTTCAAGAAAAGCACGCACCCAGTAGATGGTCCCTACAGAAATTCTTCCCCATAAAATCCAAGTTCTCAACCTGTCTTCCATAAAACATGTGCATAGTTCTTAATAACCAAAAGGAAAAAAGGTTTTTGTTTATATGACAGGGAAGCCACAACAAAGAATCGACTAGCTATGGAACTTGGCACAGATCACCTGAAATTAGAACTACATGCCATACTTGCATATGTTGGATATTTCAGGTTCAACATAAATCCAACATATAGGCAAATGGCATGATGAAACAAAGGCAAGACACATATACTACCATCTGCCCATCCATATAAGCAGAATAGCCTTACTTCAGGTCTTGCATTGCATCATCCACTACCGATGCGTAGGGGAGTTTTCCTCTTCTTGTTCTTCTTCTGATTGGATGACACAAGCTTGGCAAGAAACTTATTCAGAATAGAGGGATACGTCAAAATCATCTGCTCCCAGCCATGAGTCGCCATTACTTTATCCAAACACTTGGGAGACTGGACTTGGATAAACTTGAAGCATTCCTCCTTCAATCTCTGGCAATGGTGCTGCTCGGCTAGAGCAAGAGTGGACGCCACTGAGCTCACACCTATGTTGTCAGACAACTTGTTTTCACATAAGAATTTGAGACGTTGGAGATCGTATCTATCTGCCGCCACAAGCAACTCTTGCAGCCACATTACATGATCTTCTTGACCTTCTTCATCCTTTTGGCCTTCCTCCTTGATGTTGTTGTCCTTGTGCATCTCAGGGAAAGAATCTGTGTAGATGAACCTAAGCAAAGCTGCAAACACTCTTGCTTCCATGTCTTCGATATGTATGACACTTGACATAGTGCCCTCTAGCATGGGACCAAAGAGTTGTGCCATGAATACTTTTGATCGGGCTCCAAGCACACACCGGTGTGCATTGAATGTTTCGCCGCTGACCTCGAATGTCACATCACAACCCACTTTATTCCGAAGGAGATGGTCAAAATGGTCATGTATCTCAGATAGAGTGCCATAGGTATTGTGGGTGTTGAAATCCTTGCAAACCATAATGTCACACCGGATGGTGAAACAATCACCCTTTAGATGAGTTGATCGTTCAAAGGCATCTCTTTTCATAAATTCACGGCAGCCCCCCAAAATGCCAGGTAATTTGTATGTTTTAGCTGCACGAATGTGCATCGGCTTATGATACTCAACCTGGTCAGCGAAGCTAAACTGGAACTTCAACTCCAGAGTCTCTTCCGGTTCCTCATATTCATCGCCAGGACTAATATAGAAAGAAATGAAGTCGGCACAACTATCATGAGAACCATTAGGGTAGTACATGATTTTCCAATTAATGCCTCCTACCATGAAATACCCAGAACTGATTTCCTCTCCCCCAGGTATGGCTAGTACGGTAACAGAATAGTCTTTGACCACAAACAAATGGTACCCGCTATCAGTGTTGGTGTTGACAGTTGACGTGGTGCAGTGCCAGTCGTTGACGACAGATACACCGGTGAACATCGACATGGCAAATCTGCAAATAGATCAAAACTCCAGTCAACATTCATATTCCGATTTTCAAAGTTGAGATGGATGAGCTAAGGGGTCGAACCTGCGTAGCTCCCACTTGAAAACCCACTCTTGAAACAGCGGCCAGATGGAGACGACACTTCGCTTCTCCTTGGAAACAGAGCACGCGGGGATGGCAGCTCGTTGGTGGGTTCGACCTATGCATTTCGCAAAATGTTAGGGTTCGTTTGTCAATAAAAATTCATGTCATTTTCTAATGTACTAGATGATCTTGTAATAATATCCATCAACATTTGTTTATGCAATACTACAAATCACCAACCGTGGGATGGATATATCAGGGAAACAAATAGTAAGTAATAAACAGCGGAAAACAAACACTAACTAATAAAAGGCCTGAATCTGATGTATCATTTGCAGATAGCAGCTAACTTCTTTAATTTACAAAACAACAGATGCTGGCAACTAAGTGTAAGTCGATTGCTTGCATTTATACAAGATAGAGAATTGAACTGTAGGTATACTAAAACTCCCAGGACAATGGAATTTTCCTATTTGAGGACAAAATGATCTGATGTTGTAGAAATGAAGTTGTTCCAACCCAGCTTCTAACTTAGTGCTAAACAAAGGAGCATTATCATTAGCACCGCCTCTTGAGCTTTTGCATCTACGAGACCATGCCTACACAACAAATGGACTAAAGAGCACTCGGGAAATGGACTACAGATCGAGCACTCGGGAAAATTCTGTGATCTACCACACCTGCATCGAATTCCCAAAAATGGACAGAAACTCAAAGCATTTGGTGTTTGGTGTTTGAAGTAACTCACCGTGCTGCAGGAGGCGTTCGGGGTGGAGAACCGGCAGCCGCACGGAGACGCCGCTCCAATAGTCGGTGTCGGCGGCGGCGGCGGCGGCGGCTCGTCGGTGTGTAGGGCCTCTGCATTTCGCCCAGAGTTTCCTAGGGTTTCAGTATTTAACTTACTAGTTGGGCCGATGATCTGAGAGCCCATTTTCTAACGGCCCAAAAGTATTGTTTTACCAAACCAATCGTCCTGAATTTTACAGGATCCAAACGTATCAGTACAATTCCAGTAAAAAATTCGTGCTATGTTAGAATGTGTTTTTATTTTACAGAAGACTTTTCGGTCAAAATTTTTGTTTGACACGTGAAAATAGTACTAACTAGTGTGTCTCTCTCATGCGTCAGGAAAATGAAGAAAAAATATAGGATGCAAAAAGCCTAAACCACAAAGAAAATCTTGCTATATCTATGTTGGTGTGTATTTTAAATAGCACTAGACTGAAATTTCGAATTTATATCTACTTACGGTATTGCTAATATATTGTCATAAAGATTGTTTGACCAGAGAAAAAATTACCATTTCCGGAGGGTGAAAGAAGCCTCTCTTTCTCCCATCCACCCTGGAGGAAAAAATAATATATAGGATGAAAACGTTTAAGCTTATGTTTACATGATTGCTAAATATCACTCAGACCAGAATTTTAAATTTATGTTTATTTTTCATATTATATATGAAAATTTTGATTGCTAAATAGCACTCCACTGAAAATTTGAACTTTTATTTATTTTCATATTATTTATGTTTTACCAGCAGAGAAAAAAGAAAATAAATTGTAGGATGCAAAAATTTTAGACCACACAAAAATCATGCTATATTCGATTGTGTATTTACAAGATTGCTAAACAGCACTTGACTAGAAATTTTTAATTTGTGTTTATTCATGGGATTGCTAAAACTAGTGATTTTCTTTCGGATCACGGGATGATCACATAGAGTGGGTTACCACCACAGACAACTCATACGCGGGTCTACAATCCATATCTCTCGATGCATTATCTATAACATTATTACGTGATAAACCCTTTGTGAAGCGAAATGTAACTTCTTAGACATTTAGATATAATTTAACACAATAACTCTAGAGTTTCTTGAATTCCTGATGCAAGAGGGTAGAGAGAAGCACTGATTGTATTCATCCACGAGCGGTACTATATATATATATATAGCAAAGTACACCGTCAACGGGAGGATACACACACTACAACTGACTAGCTAGAGAACCGATGAGGAGTGCGTGTAGTGCTGCATGCTCTGGATGGATAAATGTTATCCTAGTCTACCGACAGCTGAAGAATAGTTCAATCATAGGCACGTTCTAACACACTAACATCCCCTCACAGTCTCAACAGCGGAGGATCTAACATTGAGACTGAAGCGAAATTTAGAAAAAGTCAAAGATGGCAACCCCTTGGTAAAAATATCGGCGTACCGGGACGACATCGGAACATGCAGAACTCGAATCTCCCCCATAGAAACCTTGTCGCGTACGAAGTGGATATCAATCTCGATATGTTTAGTCCGCTTGTGCTACACAGGATTAGCAGACAAATACACAACAGAAACATTATCACAATACACAACAATAGTTTTCTCAATGTGCCGATGAAGTTAGAATGTGTTTTTATTTTACAGAAGAAGACTTTTCGGTCAAAAAATTTGTTTGACACGTGAAAATAGTTCTAATTAGCGTGTTTCTCTCATGCATCAGGAAAATGAAGAAAAAATATAGGATGCAAAAAGCCTAAACCACAAAGAAAATCTTGCTATATCTATGTTCGTGTGTATTTTAAATAGCACTAGACTGAAATTTCGAATTTATATCTACTTACTGTATTGCTAATATATTGTCATAAAGATTGTTTGACCAGAGAAAAAATTACCATTTCCGGAGGGTGAAAGAAGCCTCTCTTTCTCCCATGCGTCCTGGAGGAAAAAATAATATGTAGGATGAAAAGGTTTAAGCTTCTATTTACATGATTGCTAAATATCACTGGATTGGAATTTTAAATTTATGTTTATTTTTCATATTATATATGTTTTACAAAAATTTACCAACAATGCATATTTATCCCATGCAATAGAGGAAAAAGAAAACAAGGTGTAGGATGCGGAGTTTTAGACCACACAAAAATCATGCTATATTTGAATGTGTATTTACAAGATTGCTAATATCACTTGACTAGAAATTTCAAATTTGTGTTTATTCATAGGATTGCTAAAACTTAGTGATTTTCTTTCATATCATGGGATCTCTGATCACATAGAGTGGGTTATCACCGCAAACAACTCATAACGTGGGTCTCAAACCCATCTTTCTCGATGCATTATCTATCACGTTATTATGTGATAAACCCTTTGTGAAGCGAGCTGTAAGTTCTTAGACGTTTGGATATAATTCAACGCAATAACTCTAGAGTTTCTCGAATTCATAACGAATATCAATCTCCTCTTCACATGTCATGATGACTTCAGATTATCCTTGTAATTGTTCAGTTTGATTATCACAGTTCATCGGGATGGGGGTACTGGTCTTTTAGAAAAAGGCGCCACTACCAAGTGTAAACAAATACTCAATCATGGCCTTAATCTCATCGGCATCACTGGCATGCGCATAGCCGCAATAGCAGAAGAAATGAGGGAGGAGAGGTTGGAGCTCACATGTAGGAAACATTACTGGTGTAGGAGTGCAAGATCAAGGCTGGCAAGGCATAAATGGAAGAGCTTGATAATGTTGGAGGATCTCGAGATTGCGGGTACAAAACATGGATGATGTATGAGCTTGAACTCAGATCGGTACGATGCAGGATCACGAACAATGGAGGATCTCGAGATTGAGAGGACTCGGGCGGTACCACCGAGTATGTCCTTGTTGCTTAAAAGTTGAGGCAAACCCTTTGACAGCGGACCAATGGGGCGACATGCCTGACATAAAACCCTCAATTGGCATCCTGTTCCCCCCCTCTCTCCCTTTATATATAGAGGACGTCAAAGTTTTCTTTATGTTTCATTTTAATGGTTTTTTTGCGAGGTATTTTAATGGTTTGTTAATGCGGGCAATCACATGGGAAAGGACATGGCGTGGGATGGCAATCCATAAATACAAGAATATTCACATTTTATTTCTTTAAGTGACTCGTTCATACAGGGAAGACAACGTGATGAGGTCATCTTTTTCTAAGCGACAGCTAAGGCCTATTGTAAAAAAACTTTGTTCCATCCTTTCTTAAGCGCCCTCAAATATCATACCTCCGACAACGTGTTGTAGTGTTGGATTTCTAAACAGGCTTAAATGTGCCCTAATACAATATATATGTCAAATAAATGACGATCTGGAAGTATTGGTTTCTCAAAAGAACAAACCATGAGAACTTTATTTAGCATAACACAATAAGTAAAAACAGGACACTAATATTACATCCATCAAGAATCACTCCTACATGAAGCATTCTTAAAACTAGTTCTTGGAAATCAAGTGGAAATGAAAATGACATAATGGCATAGGGTGCAACCTACCATGTTATTGGTGGAACAACGAAAATAAGGGAAAATGTGTTGGATAAAATACAGCTCAATGCCACAATTCACACATGGTAAACACCAAGTGATTCAAGGTAATACTTCCCAGATTTCCCGAAGAAACCCACGATACTTTGGTCTTGAGGCACCGAGACCGAAAATGGAGTGCCAATTGCACTCCCAAAAGGTCCATACGTTTTGTTCGTTGTGATAAAAGTAAGTGATGCTATAGTCCTCTCCCCTTTCCATATAGCGATCGTTCCTGACATTTGTATCACAAGCTCGGAGGGGCCCAACTGGATCTGTGGGAATATACGATAAAACACATGAATACTATAAGAAGTCGTTTGGTATCCATCATTTGGACCTACAATCCTGGAATTCATTTTGCAATTCCATCCATATGCTGTTTGGTTGGCACGGAATTGGGCCGTTGTTTCATTTAGCAAATCCATCCAAATATCCCTATGTGTAAACTCAATTCCTATCTCAGACCTGTCATTTCCAAATTCCGGTGGCAGCCAAACATATGGGTGTTTTTGGAATCATAATATAAATGAAATGAATCCATGTATTCATTTCATTTCTACTAAATGAAATGAATACCTTGATGCCAAACGACCTCTAAGTGATCATATAATACTTAAGAAAAATATAATTTATAAGAACTCACCGTCGGGTTAACTGTTCCAGGACCATTACCCCAACGACCCCGGTGCGCCTCTGGCCAGCTCGGTGAAAATGAATCAATAACGTCGCCACTTGCAATTGTTATGCTTTCAATCATCCGTGGTTCGTATGGAAGGTCGGGACCCGCACTTCCACCCCATGGTCCAAACTTTACTGGGACAGGAAGCTGCATGATAGGAGTAATCTAATCACATTAGATTTCTTACATAAAAACATAGCACTAAAAATGAATGGAGGTGAAAGACCAAACATAATATCGGAAGTTCATATAATGTGCAAGTAAATTAAAATAGCGTAAATAGTCTCATTGCCTGCATTTTGCAGTATCCACTGATGGTAAGCTCTTGTATTTCTCCATTTGGTATTTTAGCATGCACTTTTCTGTTGATGGTGCCACATGCAATTGCAAAGGCACCCGTCCCACCGACGATTGCCCATTCTCCTGCATCATCAACGGTTGATCCCATTACCTGGAGGGTCGATCCCTTGAACCTGCGTAATTGCACCCATCGTCAATCATGGGTACGAGAAACCAATCTAACACTAGCATAGCGAAAAATTAGTTATCCAAGGATGAACATATTTATTTGTATAACAAAAAATACGGAAAATATTATGTACCTTCCAGTCTCAAACAAAATGGCGAACGAGTTAAACCAGCTGCCAACGCCTGTGCGCGGGCAACTACCTTTGCCGCTGGGCCAACGCCTTCGTATATTGCCCAGCTGTTAGCAACAGTGTCACCCAGCCCAGTAGTAACATCCCCAGGTGTTACCACTGACTGGTTTTGCTCTGGTCCAGAGAAGATCTGGTGCAAATATAGGTTACGAAAGCTAAACTCGGTATTGTGGAGCTGTCCACCAAAAGGAGCGACTTGGAAATTGGAAGGAGCAGCCATGGACAAGTGTGGAGAGGAACAAAAGTGTGTAGGATGCCGGCTAATCAAGCGATATGCTTTTCTTCCGGTTGTGAGAAATGCAGAAGCTCGCAAAGTGGTATTTATAGAACTCGACGTAGGGTTCCTCGTGCGCAGGTTTGATGAAATTAATCTGTGGTGAATGGTGATTAACTGGTTCTGAAAGATCATGGGCTTGTGGTACACGCTTTGCCTACAACCGAGGGTGATTAAAATTACTTTAAAATTAAGCGATGTCAGACCATGTGCAGTGATCTTATGGATTGCATAGTCAATTTCTATATTCAGTTACCGCATTTGGCAGTGTCATCAGGAAATATGCTTTTTGAGCACTTGGAGTTTGAGATAGAGGCAAAGATGCTTTCAGCGGGCTCATGAGAGTTTATGGAGTTGGTATGATCTTGTGATACACTACACGCAGAGATACTTAATTTCTCGGGGTTAGGAGTTAACCGTGTTTGTAATAACGTCAGTGATACATGCGCAAAGATGATTTTTTAACCCGGAGTTTGTATTAACTGTCAGACATTGCACAACACCACGTAGTATACAAAGATACTATTTGTCTTGTCAGCCAATGCACTGAGAGTGGGTTATGAGGGTTAGCTCACCGGTTTAATGTTGAACAATTTATAATCCTATGGTACAATGTTAGCGCAAAAGTTGCAATGCCGAGTGACCCGGTAATGGCACATGCTTTGCTTACAACCAAGGGGATTAACTATTACTCTAAAAGCGTCGTCAGGCCATGCAGCGATCTTGTAAATTGCATATCCAATTTCTATATTCAGGCCATGTGTAGTGATCTTATAAATTGCATATACAGTTTCTATATTCAGTTACTGCATTTGGCAGTGTCATCAGGAAATATGCTTTTTGAGCACTTGTAGTTTGAGATAGGGGCAAAGATGCTTTCAGTCGGCTCATGGGAGTTTAGGGAGTTGGTATGATCTTGTGATACACCAGACGCAAAGATATTTAATTCATCTGGGTTTAGGAGTTTACCGTGTTTGCAATAACGACATGTAATGCACAGTGATGCAGGCGCAAAGATGATTTTATCTTGTCAGCCAATGTACTGAGAGTCGTTTACGAGGGTAGCTCACCGGTTTAATGTTGAACAATTTGTAATCCTACCATACAATGTTAGAGCAAAAGTTACAATGCCAAGTAACCCGGTAATGCCACATGCTTTGCAAACAACCAAGGGGATTAACATTACTTTAAAAGCGCTGTCAGTCCATGCAACGATCTTGTAAATTGCATATCCAATTTCTATATCCAGATACTATATTTGGCAATGTCATCAGCCATCAGGAAATATGCCTTTTTGGAACTTGGAGTTTTAGGGAGTTGGTATGATCTTGCGATAACCTACATGCGAAGACACTTAATTTCTCTGGGTTAGGAATTTTATACCGTGTTTGTAATAACGACAGATATTGCACAATGATATAGTGCAATGATGGTTTTTTTTTCATCTTGTGGTTTGTAGTAATTAACCGTCAAACATTACACATCACCATGCATACATAACCGAGAGTGGTTTAGAGCAAAAGTTATCAAGACTTGTTAAATTAAACGAACTAGCCGTGTGACCCGGGCATGGCACATGCTTTGCCTGCAACCGGCGGTGATTATCTCTACTTAAAAAGAGCTATCGGGTGGTGCAGTAAGCCTAATTTCACAATGTGATGTGATCAGGAAAGATGCTTTTTTCCTCCAGGAGTTCATGGAGTTTGTGACCGATACGTGATTTCCCAATCAAGAAAGATCTCGATCCAATATTCTGTTTATACTTTATAGTAACGTCAAGTATCGCACATGACCACTTGATGAAGTGCAAAAATTCTTCTTATCGACTGAGAGTTTGCAGTAATTTGCTACAAGGTGAAAAATTTGCTAGGCTGGCGTGTTTCACGAGTTCATGAAGATGATTTGCCTGCAACTGACGGTCATGCACGCATGAGGGAAAGTACGCTTGCACGCCGCCGCCGTGTGTTGTACGCGCCAGCGTAGTGAAGCACGCACCGACACCACCAGCAACTCAGCAAGGCCCTGACTCTGGCTAGACCGATGGAGCGACTACGTGGCCCGAATGGGCCGAGCAACCCGAGTGTGTCTAGGTTTATTAGGACGGTCCACTATGAATTCGGAACATAAAAAATGGGGAACCTGATCATGGATATTTTGCAGAAACCCTACAGGGAATCCCGTTTTCATGTTGGTTGTTCTATACAATGTGGAAATCATAGAAAACATGTTTGCGGATTTCATAGTAAACTTATTTTTGGTGTATTTACGCCTCTAAATTTATATTTGCACATTTTTTTGCTTAGAATTATGTACTCTATGATTTATGGTTTATCATCGTTCATCTACTATTTTCTAGCATGCCGATGTTGTTTTCCCTTGCAAACGTACCCTAGAAAACCATACAAATCCTTTTTTTACTATGTCCATAATTCTCGAGGTAATGCCACTACCTAGATAAATGTTTCATACATGTTTATCTACAGTAAAGCTCACATGATTATACTCATAAAACTTGTCTACATGAAGGCAATGGTGAACAAAGAAATCCTTGAAATGCCTGTCACGAGCTCGAATTACCTTACATGGACATTTTTTTTCGAAATGGGGAGCGAAGCCCTGGTTCTGCATCAATTGATGCACACAACCCTATTTATTGCGGTGTTCAAAACAAGATACAAAGTATTACATTCATGGATGAGAGAGGGTTGAGACATATATCAACCATCTAAAAATGAAAATCAACATAAAGCTATCCATTTTGGGTTCTACTAGTGAGACGCCACCTAGTAGCCTAGAAAGCAGTCATGTGCATCAATCAACAGCCAGTTTTATCTAGTATCCATAGGCTCCCGCTGACTTGGCAGGGGAAGGTAGGACCATAGTTGTATCCAATGCTCCGCCAATCGGATAACCTGCAAAAAATTAGTACATGTTTGATTATAGAAAACAATGTTATTTCTAGACATCCATGTGGATCAACATAAAGCAGATATTCCAATGCATACTCTAGCTTTATTCTTATTATCAACCCCATTTAGCCAATTTACAAACATATTTGTAATATTGGATGGTGGAGTTATATTATAAGCGAAGATAAATGATTCTCCAAATAATGCAAGCAAATGGACATGAAAGAAACAAATGCTCTATGGACTCCACTGAATCACAAAAACAGTTCTAACATCCATTCAACTCCATTGAATCACAATAATATAGAAGTTTCTATAGTGTGATGCAAATATTTTTTAGACAACTTCCGTCATTGTCTTGGCATTTCACATTTGGGAAGGTCACAATGGTAGTCGTCTGAAAAAGACAAGTACAGCCTACAAACTAGGGTGGTAATAGTGAAATCCGTACCACAACAATTATTGATGGAGCAAAAAAAAAAATGACGGGCGCATGCTAATACATGGTGTGCCAAGTAAAGTTAGCTAGCCTAGCTAGTTATAGAAAAAAATTAAAGGGTCGCGGTACTTCTCAATGGCCCTCTATCTCTACTATCTAAAAAGAACTTAGTGGTTCCGTTTTCTGCCACTACGATAGTTGGTTTCGTCCGACTTCACGCCCGCCGCTTCGTGCCTTTGTCCATCATCATCCCGTAAATTGTGCCTTGCTTAATTACCGCGTTGTCAAAACCGCCTCCATCTGCTCGCATGGACACATTGACCAGATATCGCATCAAGACGTCGCAGACTCGCCTGCCCAGATGCCGCTGCCTCCTCTTGCACACCGTACCAGGTCGCCCGCAACGCGACACAATCCTGTCTGTCGGCTGCGCACGTACCAGACCTCGGCGCCGCACATCCATGTTACCGACTCCGTCGTCCGCCGGCTGTATGTTTCTGCTGATTCATACGCACAAACAAGCCTTATTATCCGTTGTTCTGAAGTGCAGCAGGTGACCCACGAATCACTGCTCCCTTCGTGGCTTAACCAGGTGAGGCCCCAATTTGTTGTGTCTGCCGTCTCCATCATTTGACACTGCAGCCAAGGTGTTGCATCTCCAGCCCTGGATCGGCGCCACTCCCAGGCCCATAGACGTGATTCCCGCCGTCTCTTCGCGCTGGCCCCTACGCCTCTCCCTCTAAGGCTCGCTGGAATCGCAGCTCTGCGACTCCAGCTGCCTCTAGGCCGAAACAAATATTCTCTGCTCCATGACGGTACTCAAGCTGCTCAGGCCTTCTCTGCACTTGAAATATTGGGTGAGTGCTAAATATTTACATGGCTGGTCTACTTCATAAATTGTCTAAATCAGTGCTTGATAAATTGGTTAATCAGGGCTTAATTTGGACTTGATCAATTGTCTAGACCAGTACTGTAAATTGATTAATCGGGGCTATATCAATTGTTTGTTTCAGTGTGTGGTCTCAATTGGTGACTCAGTTTGTTGTATCAATTTGCTGCAGCTGGTACCGGTAGTTCAATATATGTCTCATGGTCTCAATACATGATGTTGCAATCTGTATTATCAAGTGAAAACTGTTTATATTTATGTTGATTCCACTTCTTGTGTGCTTCTCCTAATATATTGACATGTCCAATGTTTCCACGTGGTTCTTTTCCCAGATGAACAATGATTAGAAAGTTGCCTCTCTGTTTGGATCAGGGCATCGCTCCCCATTTGAAGTCCTATATAACAAACATCAGGTTTACTTTTCTGTATCTTATCTAGCCATGTTGGTTCATTGCAGATTTCAAAACTTTTGTGGGCCATCTTCTATAGGATATCATTGATTTGTTAGCTGAATCAAGTTGCGAGCAATTTATTATGCTTCCTATGTCCCTTTTGAACTACCGATCATTTTCTCCTTTTGTTGATTACACAAGGAATGTTTCTATAGACTACATTATGACGTGAAAAATGACATTGTAGTAAAAGGTTGCTGATGTAGCCAGTGCTACAGCCGTGCAAGATGTCAATAACAGGTAACTTTGAGCAGTTCAACATCAGCGCATTGATAAGTTCAGCTTAGCAATCCACACAATTGACTTCTTTCTTATGTACAATTGAGTGCATATGTCAAAATTCTGGCATGAGTTTCTTATTAGTGCTACCAGTTGACCAGTAATATACTAGCATGGCTTTGTATCTTTTGGCGAGTTTATGGTGGTGTCTGGGCTAAGAACCATGAGGTCTTCGCCCTCCTGTCCCACTGCATGTCATCTTCGTCCCGCCATGGTGAGTTGGTTTAAATTGCGTGTTCTCTGTGGTGAGTCTGTTTAAATCACGAGTTCTCTGTCAGATATTCCTCGGTGAGAGTTCTCCATGGGACATTCCTTGGAAGGCAAAAGGACGGTATGGTTTATGCTTGGGAGTTTCAGGTTGGTTTGTTGATTCCTTGGTTCTTATTTTTTGTTCACTATTCTTCCAGTGTTAATGATTGATACGACATATATCGGTGAAGGTGTGACTACTGTCGAGGAACCTACTATATTATCTATACTTTCAGGTGTGTTCCACAAGTGTTGATGAGGTACTAATGAAAGATGAGTTTGCTAAGTTGTCCACGGTGCTGGTCTAATGGGCCGCAACATGCTTGCCTCCATTGCCTCTAACAACTATAGTAGTCCAAGTAAATTCAAATCACTACTTGATTCTGTGCATGTTTCCCTTCAGGAATTCCTTAATCCAGATGTTTATTAAGTTGTTTTAACTATCACACATTCTTGGTGCTTTACTTTTCTTAAGGGCCATATGAGGACATGAATTATTTTCATCTAGAAGGATGCGCACTCAGAGCCCGATAGTTAATTGTTGCCTGCATTTGTGGCCGATTGGTGAATTTCTAAGATCGGGTGGGGATGATGGAGTCATGATTTGTGCCACTTAGAGGAAATGAACTAGAGAAAGTACCATCGACAAGCTAGGTAATAATTCGATTTGTAGTAAGAAATTTTAGTTGTATCTTTTTTTTTCTGATAGTTAGTATTTGTGTAAGAGAAAGTAACAGCTGGCATAGGTTCTGGATAGAGTCAAACATGGAATTAGATTATCCCATGAGAAGCTCTGCCAGCAACAAGTAAATAAGAAGCTACTATGCTCCATCTGTCATAGTTTACCCCATCCAATGTTCAACTTTCTACCATGGCATTACAAACTGAACCACAAGATTTTCTAAACCATATGACTGAATCTAAGTTTGTTGCACTTTACAAAATGATTGAAGGAATGAATGGGTTGTTCATGCATCATGATCTTCACTTTGGTTTACAATGCATAAAGCATATTTTAATTAAGAAAAAATTATCTCTGTAGTTGTTAATTCTCCAATCTTTTGCTCTGTACAAATGCTAAACCTTGCAGAGTCTATGTTCCTTTATTTTATTACAGAGCTGCGAGAAGCCATGTAGCTTTTGAAAACCCTATGGTGGAATTCGTATAGTGAGGTCCAACCATGTCAAGTAATACTTTTGCCTCTCCGTTGTGACTTTCTGAAGACCCATATGCATAGATAGTTACATAAGCTCATATTCTTTCTTAATTGTGCAAATGTGTGCAATTATATGATTAAAAATGTAAATTATTTTTTCCATGCACGCCCCTTGCAAAATCTCCCTTTGTTCCATTCTTGATATAACCTCTTGCGTCTTCAGAATTAATTAATGGCATCATGTATTTCTCAATCTCGATCATTGCTTCAACTTTGTACTTCGTATTGGAATGAGTTTGGCTATGCAACATGCATGATGCATTAATTATCAAAGTTGAAGCCAGTTATATGTATCCAAAAGGAAGAGCTTCCCAAAGATGTTTCAGCTCTATACAGAAATCAAGCTGAACTGAATGGAACGTAATCCACTCTGTTTTGATGAATAATTGTAACTGGAATATAATATTGGATTTTTTCCCTACAAGCTCAACAGAATGCCATATATGGAATTTTTTTTCAATCTAATAGAAAATTCAGTCTTTTTATCCACAACATGTCTTCTTATTGGATTTATTGAATGTAGCATGACTGATGTGATTTAGAATATACTTGTTACAATAATGACTTACGAATTCTTGTATATATATTTAATGTGTTCAATCTACTATCGAGAGTATAGGTTATCATCTCAGTGATCATATACTTGTCGAGAGTTTCGGTTATCATCTCAGTGATCATATACTAATGTCCTTTCGTAATTAGTGTTCTTCTTTTAAGTAGTTGTGCTTACATGATTTGTCGGTCAGATAATGGGACGAGCGAGTGATATGATTGAGGCGAAGCATAACTGGTGACTCCCAAGCCTAACATCGTCACACAAATTTGTATATGATTTTTGGGCGCCCAACCCCAAAAATATGCATCGCTGTGCCGTGTCGCAGCTGCTCACGCTCATGGACGGGCTTTGGCCATGCAAGACATGGTCATCGGTGCCACTAACTGACGAGGTTTCGACTCGTCAATGCCCATTGTTATGGACCTTGGGTTTTGGAGAAGATGGGGATGCTGGAGATCGTGGAACGGTTAACAGACAAGCAACCAGGGGACACGAGATTTACCCAGGTTCAGGCCCCCGGAGGAAAAACCCTACTCCTGCTTGTCTGCTCTTGATTACGGCGGAACCGAAGGTTACAGGGTGCGTAGATTCGATCTGGCGTGGTGGTGTGTATGCGAAAGTATGAGTCGAGAGATCTAGGCCGTGCCCTCCTGGCCTTTATATAGACTTAGTCAGGTCCTGGGCATAGTCCTAGTCGGTTACAGGTTTTAGGGTTTTACCCCTTTGAATTTCCTATCTACTCTAGTCTTACTCTCCAAGGATCCGAAGGCGTTATGGGCCAGGGTCACCCGAAAGTCTTCATGGGCCGGCGTACTTCCGCCGTGGGCCTTCCTTGGGCTGGACTAGGTATGCCGAGGTCACGCACCCGTAGGGTACAACCATGTCACTAACAGCCCCAACAATCTTGACGCTACGAAACTTCGGTAAGTATATGGACATCAGTGTGCCCGATGAGGTTGGCTGCCTTGAGATCCTCTGCTTTAGTTTGCCCGACAGGGAGATGCAGCATACTTCAAAGATGAGCTGAGGCCTATGCACAATTACACCCGCTTCTGGTTTCACCGCAACATGCACTCCAAGGTATGGTACACACGAGCAATCTGCAACATTTTAGCTTTTGTGATATTCAAAAGCTTTCAGGCTTGTAAAATAAGGCAGGAAACATAACAAAACAATGTGAATTTTATAACACTTTAATTGTCTCTAAGAAACAATTTTTTTCCTCAACCATAGCACTAAGTTACTCGAGAAACTGAATCAGTTGATCAGTTTGTATTTGCAGAGCTTCTTACTGAATATGGCATCAGGATAAGCACTCCACCATTAAGGGTATGCTCTTAACTTCTTAGTTTCTTGGAACATTGCTGATGTGTTATGTTCTATTTGGTTCTGATTATGTAATATGTGCATAAGTTGCAAGCAAATATCTAAATGCCCTCAGACACATATTTTACTCGTAGATGTTGCATGATAGTAACTCTTAACTAAAATGTTGTTCAACTAAAGCACATGTTACTCTAACTTATAACATGTTTTGACTTGAATGTCAAATATTTCATGTCATCTATTTGGTAATGAGAACAATGAGGTGTCGTAAAAGGTCAGACATGTAAGGAAAACATATATATGTCAGTATCTCTCAGCTGGAATCTGCAGCTAGGTGTTTTGAGCTTGGAGATACAAATATTTTTCCTTTTCTCTTTGATGTTGGCATTTTATTTCAGAATTGGGTGAACTAATTCGGTAACTTGGAGGGTCTTTTCTGAGTCTTTGGATTGCCAGGACATAGAAATCCGGATACTACATGTGGCACAATTGAGTTCTTAGATCTTGAACAATTGACGTAGTTTTTCATTTTGTTACAGACCTTTCGATAAATTTATATTCTTCTTAGGAGGTGAAGATAGCCCGCGAGATCATCAGGTGATTTTCTTATAGAGATAAGTCTTATATTCCACAGTAAATTATATATAGCTGGTGCAAAATCCAATGGTAGTGCCTATTAGATTATATATATGTATATTCACTATTTGTTTCCATTTTTGTTCATTTACTATATAACACATGGTCTACTGAAATAACAAATACTCCCTCTGTTTGGAAATATAAGACGTTTTAGGTTTGTGAATGAGATGTATCTAAACACCTTTTAGGTCTAGATTCATTTGAACCTATACACTAAAACATGTCTAGATACATCTTCTTCATAAACTTAAAACATCTTATATTTCTAAACGGAGGGAGTAGATGACATTAATAAGGTCATTTGTAGCTTCTATAATCGCCAGGGACTTCAAGAAATAATTAATTTTGCTAAGAAAGATTTAATAACATGTGTAGAATTACGGTTCGTCAAGAAACTGATTATTCGGTGTAGGCCATAGATTGATATCATATGTACATATACCTTCATCATGTATTCCATTCGACCTAAAATAAGTGACACGGATTTATCTATATTTATACTCCCTCCATTTGGAAATATAAAATGTTTTAGGTTTGTGAAGAAGATGTATCTAGACACATTTTAGTAAGATGTATCTAGACACATTTTAGTGTCTATATTCATTTGAACCTATATACTAAAACATGTCTAGATACATCTCCTTCACAAACCTAAAACATCTTATATTTCTAAACGGAGGGAGTACGTATCTAGACGTATTTTAGTGTGTAGGTACAAGTGAATCTAGCCGAATTCAAGACACTTTTCTCCGGTCGGAAGAAGAATAAAATAATGTATAATTATTTTTATAAAATTAAGTTAAGTAGTTATAAATTTAAGTAGATAACGAGATGAAAAAGGTACTCTCTCCGATCCATATTACTTGTCGTTGAATTAGATGTATCTAGCACTAAAACATGTTTAGATACATCCATTTTAGTGACAAGTAATATGGATGGGAGGAAGTATTAAGTTATCTTATGCAAAAGCAAAATATCCTTCTGATGTCACCCAGATTTAGTTGAGGGCCTTGCATATAAATATCCACACCAATGTTATAAAGCATAAAAGCGAAATGTGCGCCTGGCGCCGCCCAACAGGGACATTGACATGGGCGGCATGCTAGCGACACTCACCAGCATGCTGGCCGACTTGGTGGTGACTGGTTCTACCAGCAGGAAAATGACGCCACGCTTGAGACATGCACGGCGTGTAGAACACCTTCAGCGCCAACGGGTGAAAGTACCCGCTCCCTGCCGTTTACCACCGTGCCAAGCAGGGGTGCTCTATGTTGGTGTAGAGAGGAAGCTGACCCTTGATATGTAGAAATACACGTTTATAGTATGAGTATATTCTCGGTTCGCTTGCTTTCCTTACTTCAAGCTCTGTTTAATTTTCTCCTTCAGAATTTTCTTACGCTACTAATTGGCTGAGCTAAACTATTTCTTAGTATTCTACTAAACAATCTTCTATTTAGTCTGTTCTTGTGTGTTTTACACTTTTACTATCAGATATACCCAGTTCAGGGTTTCATACAGATTGATCACTCCGTTTTAACATGCATATACCGGATCTAGGATCCTCGGTGGTGAAGAAGTGCAATTTGGTTCCCCACTTAAATTTGTGTATCCAAGATTTCATGAATTCAGTTTCCCACTTAAATTCGTATATACAATGATACCAGGTCATACTTGTATTGTTATTTTCTCTTTACTGATCCATATAGCTGCTACGTTATCTTACGCTTCTGGGAGGTGTAGGCGTTTGCAGATGCAACCATTGACAAGATAGTGTCCTCAATATTGCCATATTTAGATAAACATGAAGAGTTATTGGGTGTAAAAAAATTAAATTGTTTTATTAAACCGTAGCAACGCACGGGTATTTTACTAGTGATGAAAAAGGCCAACTATTCTTCTCCTGGCGGTAGGATGGTGGAGTTGAAGCGTGCGGTGAGTGGAACGGCGCAGCTGCAGGGACTGCCCTGGCAACCGGTGCCGCAGAAGGCGGCGCCGTAGCCGCATGTCCCATCCTTGCTGCAGCACTCAGCCATTTTCGCACACTCGGCCGCATCCCTTGTTGCCGCAGGCCTTGTTGTCGCACCAGCCGTCCACATTGCAGCACCAGTTGTTGGGGCATGGGTTGGTCTTGCTGCACGCCCTGTTCCCATCGCACGGCCCGCTCTGGCAGCCCACCTCGCCACAATATATGGAGCCGAACCCACACGTCCCGCGCGGGCTGCAGCACATGTTGTTGGGGCAAGTCTTGCCGCCCGCTTGCCTGCCGCAGAGAATATCGGTGCAGCAGGGGCCGCTCTGGCAGCCGGTGCCGCAGTGGGCGGCGGTAGTGCCGCAGTGCCCGTTCCCGTCACAACACTGGTTGTTGGGGCACTCCATGCCGTTGCCCTGCCAGCCGCACTTCTGGGCGTGGCAGCAGTGCGCCGCAAAGGCGCCAACAAGCGCCACTGCCGGCCAGGGCAAGGGCATTCATCTTCATCTTCATGCGCTCTGTGTATGTGTGTGTGTGTGGTTGTGTTGAGATGGATGAAAGTATTCCTTCACTACCACTCAGCCTCATATAGACCTTGCAACATTAATTAATTATATACCTCTCTCGACGTGTGGATCACGCGGAGTGCCATCAAATTGGGAAAGCCAACCTAGCTATCCATCTCCATCAATTTGACTTCACTGTGTCATCAGAGATTCAACCAATTAAATTGCTACTGTCTTAGATCTACCATGTAAAAACACTCACATTTTACAAGTTCACACTCCCTTACAAATGATTTTTTTTTTAAATAATACATTTTTTTATTTAATTTTACAAATAATACACGAAATCCAAAAATTGCAAATCTAACGGACCGTCGTCCGTTGAAAAGACGAAGGGGGTGGTTCGTCCGTTCAAAAGACGAACGTGGTGACTAGGACATATTCATTCACACGTACGTTCGTCTTTTAAACGGACGAACCACCCCCTTCGTCTTTTCAAAAGACGAACCATCACCTTCGTCTTTTCAACGGACGATCGTCTGTTAGAATTGCAATTTTTGTACATCGTGTATTATTAATAAAATTGAATAAAAAAATGTATTATTTAAAAAAATTTAGCCCCTTACACGCAATCCTGATTACCCTAGCTAGATTTTACTTTCCACACTCACAGCTAGCACGCAACCTAGATCTACCGGGTATATTCTATAGCCAATTTTTATTTCCAGTTTTTACAGATTCCTGATTGCGAAAGATAGTCAGGCTAACTGTCGGTAATCACCTCTCGTTATAGATTTTATCATTTTAGTGTTTTCTATGTAAGAATAGCCATATACTACTTTGATTGTTCGCAAGCTATCCATAGAAAGTTTAGATATACTCCCTCCATTTTAAAATATAAGATGTTTTAGGTTTGTGAAAAAAATAAATTTAGACTTTTTTAATATGTAGATTCACTTCAAACCTAAGTAAACCTTCATACTAGAAAAAGTTTAAATACATTTGCTTCACAAAACTAAAACATCTTATATTTTAAAACCGAGGGAGTACTATACCTCAGTTCCAGAATGTAGAACGTTTTGGTAAACTTGGAACAGATTTAGTAGCTACTAGCTAGATTGTTTTTTTTTTGTGAACAGCTAGATTGTTTTCTACAATGTTCTGATGCCTATCTATCCGCAAGCCCCCTTATGTAGTGCTGTCTAACTAATCTACTATATACATTTTCTTTAGTGTTTTGTTTGGCATCCTACCGACGACGAGCATACATGACAGTTGCATCGTTTGATATGCCGGACATTATGTGTGCATGTGAGTCAATATCGTCAGAAGATACTCGATCTCGAGCAGACATGTGCTTACCAAGTTTGAAACTTAAATTCAAAAGTATGCAACTTGGTTAAAAAAATACAAAGTAACTGATGCACAATACAAGTTAAAGAATTTCACCGTGCATGTTGCATATTTCTCTTTTTGCAGAGACCACATGCTTACATATTTTTTCATGGAACTTGGTACAGGTAAGTAGCAAGGCGATATATAAGTGCATGATTTATCTCAATTTATTTTGAAACTTAGAGAGACAAATTTTTGGCCCGGTTTCAAAGTCGGGTTCATGAGTATCCGAGACCGGCCACATATTATCGTGCATGAGCGTGACTATGTGAGGCGCATGGTGATGGATACCGGAAGAAGATATTCGATCTCGATATCAGATCCAGTCAGACATAAACATCAATGTCTAGAAATTGAAAACAGTTTCTCATGATACATGTGGTGCATTGTGTTGGTGAGAGATTCGTTGGCATATTGGAACTATGGCCGTTGCACAATTTGAGAAGCTGGCCAACCACCATGCATCCATGCACGTGAGAAGTACATAGTCGATATATCGCTCTGTCCAAAAATAGTAATACATGAACGTTAAGTTGTATGCAATATACTACTCAAAGAAAATAAGCCTTCACCCCCCCCCCCCCCCCCCCCCCCCCCCGGCGTAACTTTTTACAATAAATTTGTCTATTCACGAAATGAGGCAGATGCTACAATACAGATATCAATACATTCGTATTTGTAGCTAGTGCATTAGAATCGAATATGTGTAGCACTGTCTTTGTATTGTTCCCACGCGTAGATGCAAATCACAAGCATGTGATGGAAATATGAAGCCTTCCAAAAGAGTGACTTAGATTTATAAGAGTTACAGCAGTAACTTTAACCTAGTTTAGTCTAAGCCAAGTTGGGGCCTAGTTGTAGTTGTGAAACCGGTGAATCTTTGGCTTGATTAAAAAGGCCAAGTTGGGTTGCATCCATGATCCATGACCCTTTGCACCATTGGAGAAGCCGGCCACTATGCATGATCGTGATACGGATGGTGTTGGAACTTGGAACAAGATACTCGATCGATATCTCAGTCTGACATAAACGTACCAATTCCAGAAATGGAAAATTGTTTGTAATCTGAAAACTCAGCTGCGCCAAGACTGGAGCCACATGATACATGTGATGCTCTGTGGAGGAGATACTCGATCTCCCTGTCAGCTCAAGGATATTATAGAGAGAGGACAGGGTTTGCAGCAAACCCAAAGGAAGCTGAGGCGCCTAGTTAAATTAGTTACATATACTCCATTTTATTTAATGAGCGGTGAAGAAGAGGGTGGCGATCGAGGCACTCGATAATAGTACTCACACCTACTCTGACGTCAAGCAAACCTTTCTCACACGGTGCGTCCGGATTATATTCAGAACCATTATCATCTATCACGAGTGATTATGTAAAGATCAAAAAACTAAAATAAGACAAGGCATATTCTACATAAGATAAAAAAAATCAAGGTAAATACTAGACAAAAAAGATATCAGATCTTTGGTGACGTGAACATTTATGTCTACACATTTTCAGAGCGTCGTGTGTTGAGAATATGCAGAATGGGTCACCGTAGCATGGACCTAGTTCGGCTAATCCGGTTGGCCCACAGATGCTGCCAAGGCCTATGGCCTACCAGGTGGCCAAGATAGAGAATTCCAAAAGGGAAGCCCAAGCCGAATAAGGAAAGTCTACGGGCGTTGACATATGTGAAGACGGAGCCTTGAAGTACAAGAACGAAGACTAGTTGTATTAGCATAGGACTTTCTAACCCGCCCAGCTAGGACTCTTCCTGTAACCCTAGGTCCTGGCGCCTTTATAAGCCGACCTAAGAAAGCCTTAGGGCATAGCACAACTCACACACATCGAATCCTAGATCTCTGTAACCCAACGTATTGCCATTATTGTGATTGTTAGCGGGAGTAGGATCTTGCCACCGGTGTGAGATCTAAACCTAGGTAAACTATGTCATCCCGATCTCGGTAGCTCACCGCCTTCATCCCCCACCTCTTTAAACTCTTTTTTAGGACCCCTCTTAGGGCGTACTCGTCGGAAAATACTACAACAGTTGGCATCCACCATGGGGCAAGAAGCGCCTGGAGCGCGGATCCGGTGGGATCTGCCTTTGCAGGCATCGACAACACAGTTGCCATCAGACGTGCATTTACGCTTGAGAACATCCCCATAGTCCCCAATGATCATCTCTAGATTCCGGCTAGTGAGAACATCGCCAGCCACACCATCATCTACTTTCGTGGTATTCACATCTTCATCGGCGTGATCGGCTCGGGATCAAACTCCCAGGAAGCTGGCATCACGTCAAGGCCCACATGGACCAACCTCAGGCTGGAGATGATTGTAGAAAAATGATCTGAGCAGGATCCCTCTAATGAGTCTTATGCTTTAGATCTACAAAAAACAAGGCCCACCCAAACCTCTCTAGGGCAGGAGATTCCGGTGGAAGATCGAGGTAGATCCACCTGGGTCCGTTAGGTGTTAGAGAAGCAGAGGTGCCATTTGGTTCGCTACATAGGTTCTGCTTCAGGCTCTAGCTCTTAGGAAGCCGGAGGTTAATCTGAATCTATCCTTTACGCATTCAATCCTGAGACTGGTGACATGGATTGCGAAAGAGAACTGACAACTTGAAGGAATATATATGATGCCCTCATGAAGGAATACAAGGATAAATTCGATCGCGATCAGATCGTAGATCAATTGCCTACTGTCCACTAGGTCTTCATGACCATTCGGACAATGCTAGGGGTAGCTAGACAGTAGCCATTGAAGCCAGCGCAATAGCACCAGAAGTAGATGAGATGTTGGAGGTAGAACGTAAGGAGACCACAAGTAAGGAAACTGTTGTCCCTTTGTACATAGCTAAATCATGTCATTGCCTATCATCGTACCTGCACAAAATCAGGAAGATCAAGAGCTCCATATCGGCGGCTGTCGATGATATATGGGGCCAGCCAGTATAACGACAGTATACAGGAGTGTTATGACCAAAAACTCATCATTTTCGTGTTTTATGGTTGTTTTCATAAGCTATTGTCCATAATTTTTGAGTTCTAAGGTGATTTCCAATGACCGTAAGACCAGATACATATTTGAGGGCATGACCAAAAACTCGTTGTTTTCATAAGCTATTGCACACAGTTTTGGGGTTTCAGGGCGATTTACATGTTTGTGACTTATGACCAAAAACTCGTCGGTTTTTCGTTTTACGTCCTTTTTCATGAGCTATTGCCCATAGTTTTGGGTTTTAGGGAGATTTACATGTCTGAGAGTTATGACCAAAAATTCGTTGTTTTCGTATTTTATAGCCTTTTTCATGAGCTATTGCCCACTATTTTCGGGTTCTAGGGTGATTTACATGTTGGAGTGTTATGACCAAAAACTCGTCATTTTAGTGTTTTATAGCCATTTTTGTAAGCTATTGCCCACAATTTTGGTGTTTTAGGGCGATTTCCAATGACCATAAGACTAGATACATGTTTGACGGCATGACCAAAAACTCGTCGTTTTCATGTTTTATGGCTGTTTTCATAAGATATTGCTCACGGTTTTGGGGTTCCAGGGCGATTTACATGTTTGTGACTTATGATAAAAAAACTCGTCGGTTTTGCGTTTTATGGCCGTGGGGTTTCAGGGAGATTTACATGTCTAAGAGTTGTGACCAAAAACTCGTCGTTTCGTGTTTTATGGCCATTTTCATAAGCTATTGCCCACAGTTTTGGGGTTCTAGGGTGATTTACAAAGATCATAATACCAGATACATGTTTGAGGGCATGACCAAAAACTCGTCGATTTCATGTTTTATGGCTGTTTTCATAAGCTATTGCCCATGATTTTGGGGTTCCAAGGAAACTTACATATTTGTGACTTATGACCAAAAACTTGTCGTTTTTGTGTTTAACGGCCGCTTTCATGAGAAATTGCCATAGTTTTGGGGTTCCACGGATATTTGCATGTTTGAGAGTTATGACCAAAAACTTGTTCTTTTTGCATTTTATGGACGTTTTCATGAGTTATTAGCCACAATTTTGGGGTTCCAGTTTGATTTACAAAGACCATAATATCAGATACATGTGTGAGGGCATCATATGGTTTTTTTGTTTTTCAGCCGTTTTCATGAGATATTGGCCATATTTTTAGGATTCCACGTGGATTCGCATGGCCCACAAGACCCGTTACATGTCTAAGAGTTATGGCGAAAAACTCATCGTTTTCTAGTTTATGGACGTTTTCATGAGCTATTGCCCGTAGTTTTGGGGTTCTATGGCGATTTACATGTTTGACAGTTATGATAAAAAAAAACTCGTCGTTTTCGCGTTTATGGCCATTTTGATGAGTTATTGCCCATAATTTTTTGGGTTCCAAGGCGATTTACAACAAACGTAAGACCCGATACATGTTTGAGGGCATGACCAAGAACTCGTTGTGTTCGCGTTTTATGGCCGTTTTCATGAGCTATTTCCCATAGTTTTGGTGTTCCAGGGAGATTTGCATGGTCCGTTAGACCCGATTCATGTTTGAGAGTTATGACCAGAAACAAATCATTTTCACGTCTTATAGCCGTTTACATGAGTTATTGCCCACAGGTTTGGGGTTCCGGGAAAATTTACAATGACCTCAAGACCCAAGAGACGTTTGAGGGAATGACCAAAAAGTCATCATTTTTATGTTTTATAGCCTTTTTCATGAGCTATTGTCCATAGTTTTTGGGTTCCAGGGCGATTTATATGTTTGAGAGTTATGACCAAAAAATCGTCGTTTTCGTGTTTTATGGCCGTTTTCGTAAGCTATTGCCCATAATTTTGGGGTTCTAATGTGATTTTCAACGACCGTAAGACTAGATACATGTTTGTGGGCATGACCAAAAACTCGTTGTTTTCATGTTTTATGACTGTTTTCATAAGCTATTGCCCACGATTTTGGGGTTCCAGAGCGATTTACATGGTTGTGACTTATGACCAAAAACTCGTCGTTTTTGCGTTTTACGACCGTTTTCATCAGCTATTGCCCATAGTTTTGGGGTTTTAGGGAGATTTACATGTTTGAGATTTATGACCAAAAAGCTTGTCGTTTTTGCATTTTATGGATGTTTTCTTGAGTTATTCTCACAATTTTGGGGTTCCAATGCAATTTATAAAGAACATAATACCAAATACATGTTTGAGGGCATCATCTTTTTTGGCCGTTTTCATGAGCTATTGGACACAGTTTTAGGATTCCACGGGGATTCACATGGCCCACATGACCCGTTACATGTTTGTAAGTTATGGCAAAAACCTCATCGTTTTTGAGTTTATGGACGTTTTGATAAGCTATTGCCCACAATTTTGGGGTTCTAGGGCAATTTACATGTTTGAGAGTTATGGCAAAAAACTCGTCGTTTTTGAGTTGATGGACGTTTTCATGAGCTATTGCCCACATTTTTGGGGTTCTAGGGCGATTTACATGTTTGAGAGTTATGGCAAAAAACTCGTCGTTTTCGAGTTTATGGATGTTTTCATGAGCTATTGCCAACAGTTTTGGGGTTCTATGACGATTTACATGTTTAAGAGTTATGACAAAAAAACTTGAAATTTTCGCGTTCTATGACCATTTTCATGAGTTATTGCCCACAAATTTTAGGTTCCAAGGAGATTTACAACGAATGTAAGACCCGATACATGTTTCAAGGCATGACCAAGAACTCGTCGTTTTCGCGTTTTATGGCCGTTTTCATGTGCTATTGCACATAGTTTTTGTATTCTAGGGGGATTTGCATGCCCGTTAGAACTGATATATTTTAGATAGTTATGACCAAAACCTCATCGTTTTTGCATTTTATGGGCGTTTTCATGAGTATTGCCCACAATTTTGGGGATTCAGGGAGATTTACAAAGACCATAATACCAGAAACTCGTTGTTTTCATGAGTTACTACCCACAATTTTGGGGTTTCAGGGGGATTTGCATGGCCCGTAAGACCCGTTCCAAGTTTGAGAGTTTTGGCAAAAAACTCATCATTTTCGAGTTTATGGACGGTTTCATGAGCTATTGACCATAGTTTTGGGGTTCTAGGGAAATTTACATGTTTGAAAAGTATAACAAAAAACTCACCTTTTTCGCGTTCTATGGCCATTTTGATGAGTTATTGCCCACATATTTTGGATTCAAAGTGATTTACAACGAACATAAGACCCGATACATGTTTGAGGGCATGACCAAGAAGTCGTCGTTTTCGTGTTTTATGGCCGCTCTCATGAGTTATTGCTCACAATTTTAGTGTTGTACGGGGATTTGCATGGCCCGTAAGATCCAATATGTGTTTGAGAGTTATGACAAAAAACTCATCGTTTTCACGTCTTATGGCCATTTACATGAGTTATTGCCCATAGGTTTAGGGTTCTAGGGAAATTTACAATGACCTTAAGACCCAAGACACGTTTCAGGGAATGACCAAAAACTCGTCGTTTTCGTGTTTTATAGCCTTTTTCATGAGCTATCGCGCACTATTTTCCGGTTCTAGGGTGATTTACATGTTGGAGTGTTATGACAAAAAACACGTCATTTTCATGTTTTATGGCCGTTTTCGTAAGCTATTGCCCACAATTGGTGAGTTCTAAGGCGATTTCCAATGACCGTAAGACCAAATACATGTTTGAAGGCATGACCAAAAACTCGTTGTTTTCAAGTTTTATGGTTGTTTTCATATGCTATTGCCCACAGTTTTGGGGTTTCAGGGTGATTTACATGTTTGTGACTTATGACCAAAAACTCGTCGGTTTTTCGTTTTTTACGTCCGTTTTCATGAGCTATTATCCATAGTTTTGGGTTCTAGGGAGATTTTCATGTTTGAGAGTTATGACAAAAAACTTATCGTTTTCGTGTTTTATGGGCGTTTTCATTAGTTATTTCGCACAATTTTGGGGTTCCAGTGCGATTTACACAGACCATAATACTAGATACATATTTAAGGGCATCATAGTTTTTTGTTTTTTGGCCATTTTCATGAGCTAGTAGCCACAATTTTAGGGTTCCAAGGGGATTCGCATGGCCCGCAAGACCCGTTAAATGTTTGAGAGTTTTGGCAAAAAAATCGTTGTTTTCTAGTTTATGGACGTTTTCATGAGCTTTTGCCCACATTTTTAGGGTTCTAGGGCGATTTACATGTTTGAGAGTTATGGCAAAAAACTCGTCGTTTGCGTTCTATGGCCACTTCGATGAGTTATTGCCCATAGTTTTTGTGTTCCAAGGCGATTTACAACGAAGGTAAGATCCGATATATGTTTTAGGGCATGGCCAAGAAGTCGTCATTTTCGCGTTTTATGGCCGTTTTCATGAGCTATTGTCCATAATTTTGGTGTTCGAGGGGGATTTTAATGGCCTATTAGAACCGATACATGTTTGAGAGTGATGACCAAAAACTCATTGTTTTGCATTTTATGGGCGTTTTCATGAGTTATTGCCCACAATTTTGGGTTTCAGGGAGATTTACAAAGACCATAATACCAGAAAATCGTTGTTTTCATGCGTTATTGCCCACTATTTTGGGTTTTAGGGGATTGTATGGCCTATAAGACCCGTTCATATTTGAGAGTTATGGCAAAAAAAACTCGTCGTTTTCGAGTTTATGGAAGGTTTCATGAGCTATTACCCATAGTTTTGGGGTTCTAGGACGATTTACATATTTGAGAGTTATGATAAAAAACTCATTGTTTTCACGTTGTATGGCCATTTTGATGAGTTATTGCCCATATTTTTTGGATTTCAAAGAGATTTACAATGAGCGTAAGACCCGATACATGTTTGAGGGCATGTCCAAGAAGTCATCGTTTTCAAGTTTTATGGCGTTTGCATGAGCTATTGCCCACTGTTTTAGTGTTCCAAGGGGATTTGCATCGCCCGTAAGACCCGATACATGTTTGAAATTTATGACCAAACACTCATCGTATTCACGTCTTATGGCCATTTACATGAGTTATTGCCCATAGGTTTGGGGTTCCAGGGAAATTTACAATGACCTTAACACCTGAGACACATTTGAGGGCATGACCAAAAACTCGTCGTTTTCATGTTTTATAGCCTTTTTCATGAGCTATTGCCCATAGTTTTTGGGTTCTATGGCGATTTACAAGTTTGAGAGTTTTGGCCAAAAACTTGTCATTTTCATGTTTTATGGCCGTTTTCATAAGCTATTACCCACAAGTTGGGGGTTTACGACAAATTACATGTTTGTGACTTATGACCAAAAACACATCGGTTTTTCGTTTTACGTCCGTTTTCATGATTTATTGCCCATAGTTTTGGTTTCTAGGGAGATTTACATGTTTGAGAGTTATGACCAAAAACTTGTCGGTTTTGCATTTTATGGGCCTTTTCATGAGTTATTTCCTAGAATTTTGGGGTTCCAATGCGATTTACAATAACTACAATACCAGATACATGTTTAAGGGCATCATAGTTTTTTTGTTTTTCTCCCGTTTTCATGCTATTGGCCACAATTTTAGGGTTCCAAGGGGATTTGCATGGCCCGCAAGACCCGTTACATGTTTGAGAGTTATGGTGAAAAAATTGCTGTTTTCGAGTTTATGGACGTTTTCATGAGCTATTGCCCACAGTTTTGGGGTTCTACGGTGATTTACATGTTAGAGAGTTATGGCAAAAAAAACTCGTCATTTTTGAGTTTATGAACGTTTTCATAAGCTAGTGCCCATTGTTTTAGGGTTCTAGGGCGATTTACATGTTTGAGAGTTATGGCAAAACACTCGTCGTTTGCGTTCTATGGCCACTTTGATGAGTTATTGCCCATACTTTTTGTGTTCCAAGGCGATTTACAACGAAGGTAAGATCCGATACATGTTTTAGGGCATGGCCAAGAACTTGTCATTTTCGCGTTTTATGGCCGTTTTCATGAGCTATTCTCCATAATTTTGGTGCTCGAGGGGGATTTTAATGGCCTATTAGACCCGATATATGTTTGAGAGTGATGACCAAAATATCATTGTTTTGCATTTTATGGGCGTTTTCATGAGTTATTGCCCATAATTTTGGGGTTTCAGGGAGATTTACAAAGACCATAATACTAGAAAATCGTTGTTTTCATGCGTTATTGCCCACTATTTTGGGGTTTTAGGGGATTGTATGGCCTATAAGACCCGTTCATATTTGAGAGTTATGGCAAAAAAAACTCGTCGTTTTCAAGTTTATGGAAGGTTTCATGAGCTATTACCCATAGTTTTGGGGTTCTAGGGCGATTTACATATTTGAGAGTTATGATAAAAAAACTCATTGTTTTCACGTTGTATGGCCATTTTGATGAGTTATGGCCCACATTTTTTGGATTCCAAAGAGATTTACAACGAGGGTAAGACCCGATACATGTTTGAGGGCATGTCCAAGAAGTCACCGTTTTCGAGTTTTATGGCGTTTTCATGAGCTATTGCCCACTGTTTTAGTGTTACAAGGGGATTTGCATGGCCCGTAAGACCCGATACATGTTTGAAATTTATGACCAAACACTCATCGTATTCACGTCTTATGGCCATTTACATGAGTTACTGCCCACAGGTTTGGGGTTCCAGGGAAATTTACAATGACCTTAACACCCGAGACACATTTGAGGGCATGACTAAAAACTCGTCGTTTTCATGTTTTATAGCCTTTTTCATGAGCTATTGCCTATAGTTTTTGGGTTCTATGGCGATTTACAAGTTTGAGAGTTTTGGCCAAAAACTTGTCATTTTCATGTTTTATGTCCGTTTTCATAAGGTATTACCCACAAGTTGGGGGTTTACGACGATTTACATGTTTGTCACTTATGACCAAAAACACATCGGTTTTTCGTTTTACGTCCGTTTTCATGATCTATAGCCCATAGTTTTGGTTTCCAGGGAGATTAACATGTTTGAGAGTTATGACCAAAAACTTGTCGGTTTTGCATTTTATGGGCCTTTTCATGAGTTATTTCCTAGAATTTTGGGGTTCCAATGCGATTTACAATAACCATAATACCAGATACATGTTTAAGGGCATCATAGTTTTTTTGTTTTTCTGCCGTTTTCATGCTATTGGCCACAATTTTAGGGTTCCAAGGGGATTCGCATGGCCCGCAAGACCCGTTAAATGTTTGAGAGTTTTGGCAAAAAAATCGTTGTTTTCTAGTTTATGGACGTTTTCATGAGCTTTTGCCCACATTTTTAGGGTTCTAGGGTGATTTACATGTTTGAGAGTTATGGCAAAAAACTCGTCGTTTGCATTCTATGGCCACTTTGATGAGTTATTGCCCATAGTTTTTGTGTTCCAAGGCGATTTACAACGAAGGTAAGATCCGATATATGTTTTAGGGCATGGCCAAGAAGTCATCATTTTCGCGTTTTATGGCCGTTTTCATGAGCTATTGTCCATAATTTTGGTGTTCGAGGGGGATTTTAATGGCCTATTAGAACCGATACATGTTTGAGAGTGATGACCAAAAACTCATTGTTTTGCATTTTATGGGCGTTTTCATGAGTTATTGCCCACAATTTTGGGGTTTCAGGGAGATTTACAAAGACCATAATACCAGAAAATCGTTGTTTTCATGCGTTATTGCCCACTATTTTGGGGTTTTAGGGGATTGTATGGCCTATAAGACTCGTTCAAATTTGAGAGTTATGGCAAAAAAAACTCGTCGTTTTCGAGTTTATGGAAGGTTTCATGAGCTATTACCCATAGTTTTGGGGTTCTAGGGCGATTTACATATTTGAGAGTTATGATAAAAAACTCATTGTTTTCACGTTGTATGGCCATTTTGATGAGTTATTGCCCATATTTTTTGGATTCCAAAGAGATTTACAATGAGCGTAAGACCCGATACATGTTTGAGGGCATGTCCAAGAAGTCATCGTTTTCAAGTTTTATGGCGTTTTCATGAGCTATTGCCCACTGTTTTAGTGTTCCAAGGGGATTTGCATGACCTGTAAGACCCGATACATGTTTGAAATTTATGACCAAACACTCATCGTATTCACGTCTTATGACCATTTACATGAGTTATTGCCCACAGGTTTGGGGTTCCAGGGAAATTTACAATGACCTTAACACCCGAGACACATTTGAGGGCATGACCAAAAACTCGTCGTTTTCATGTTTTATAGCCTTTTTCATGAGCTATTGCCCATAGTTTTTGGGTTCTATGGCGATTTACAAGTTTGAGAGTTTTGGCCACAAACTTGTCATTTTCATGTTTTATGGCCGTTTTCATAAGCTATTACCCACAAGTTGGGGGTTTACGACGAATTACATGTTTGTGACTTATGACCAAAAACACATCGGTTTTTCGTTTTACGTCCGTTTTCATGATCTATTGCCCATAGTTTTGGTTTCCATGGAGATTTACATGTTTGAGAGTTATGACCAAAAACTTGTCGGTTTTGCATTTTATGGGCCTTTTCATGAGTTATTTCCTAGAATTTTGGGGTTCCAATGCGATTTACAATAACCACAATACCAGATACATGTTTAAGGGCATCATAGTTTTTTTTTGTTTTTCTCCCGTCTTCATGCTATTGGCCACAATTTTAGGGTTCCAAGGGGATTTACATGGCCCGCAAGACCCGTTACATGTTTGAGAGTTATGGTGAAAAAATTGCCGTTTTCGAGTTTATGGACGTTTTCATGAGCTATTGCCCACAGTTTTGGGGTTCTACGGCGATTTACATCTTAGAGAGTTATGGCAAAAAAACTCGTCATTTTTGAGTTTATGAACGTTTTCATAAGCTAGTGCCCATTGTTTTAGGGTTCTAGGGCGATTTACATGTTTGAGAGTTATGGCAAAACACTCGTCGTTTGCGTTCTATGGCCACTTTGATGAGTTATTGCCCATACTTTTTGTGTTCCAAGGCGATTTACAACGAAGGTAAGATCCGATACATGTTTTAGGGCATTGCCAAGAACTTGTCATTTTCGCGTTTTATGGCCGTTTTCATGAGCTATTCTCCATAATTTTGGTGTTCGAGGGGGATTTTAATGGCCTATTAGACCCGATATATGTTTGAGAGTGATGACCAAAATCTCATTGTTTTGCATTTTATGGGCGTTTTCATGAGTTATTGCCCATAATTTTGGGGTATCAGGGAGATTTACAAAGACCATAATACCAGAAAATCGTTGTTTTCATGCGTTATTGCCCACTATTTTGGGGTTTTAGGGGATTGTATGGCCTATAAGACCCGTTCATATTTGAGAGTTATGGCAAAAAAACTCGTCGTTTTCAAGTTTATGGAAGGTTTCATGAGCTATTACCCATAGTTTTGGGGTTCTAGGGCGATTTACATATTTGAGAGTTATGATAAAAAACTCATTGTTTTCACGTTGTATGGCCATTTTGATGAGTTATTGCCCACATTTTTTGGATTCCAAAGAGATTTACAACGAGGGTAAGACCAGATACATGTTTGAGGGCATGTCCAAGAAGTCACCGTTTTCGAGTTTTATGGCGTTTTCATGAGCTATTGCCCACTGTTTTAGTGTTCCAAGGGGATTTGCATGGCCCGTAAGACCCGATACATGTTTGAAATTTATGACCAAACACTCATCGTATTCACGTCTTATGGCCATTTACATGAGTTATTGCCCACAGGTTTGGGGTTCCAGGGAAATTTACAATGACCTTAACACCCGAGACACATTTGAGGGCATGACTAAAAACTCGTCGTTTTCATGTTTTATAGCCTTTTTCATGAGCTATTGCCCATAGTTTTTGGGTTTTATGGCGATTTACAAGTTTGAGAGTTTTGGCCAAATACTTGTCATTTTCATGTTTTATGTCCGTTTTCATAAGGTATTACCCACAAGTTGGGGGTTTACGACGATTTACATGTTTGTGACTTATGACCAAAAACACATCGGTTTTTCGTTTTACGTCCGTTTTCATGATCTATAGCCCATAGTTTTGGTTTCCAGGGAGATTTACATGTTTGAGAGTTATGACAAAAAACTTGTCGGTTTTGCATTTTATGGGCCTTTTCATGAGTTATTTCCTAGAATTTTGGGGTTCCAATGCGATTTACAATAACCATAATACCAGATACATGTTTAAGGGCATCATAGTTTTTTTTGTTTTTCTGCCGTTTTCATGATATTGGCCACAATTTTAGGGTTCCAAGGGGATTCGCATGGCCCGCAAGACCCGTTACATGTTTGAGAGTTATGGTGAAAAAATTGCCGTTTTCGAATTTATGGACGTTTTCATGAGCTATTGCCCACAGTTTTGGGGTTCTAGGGCGATTTACATGTTAGAGAGTTCTGGCAAAAAAACTCGTCATTTTTGAGTTTATGAACGTTTTCATGAGCTAGTGCCCATTGTTTTAGGGTTCTAGGGCGATTTACATGTTTGAGAGTTATGGCAAAACACTCGTCGTTTGCGTTATATGGCCACTTTGATGAGTTATTGCCCATACTTTTTGTGTTCCAAGGCGATTTACAACGAAGGTAAGATCCGATACATGTTTTAGGGCATGGCCAAGAACTTGTCATTTTCGCGTTTTATGGCCGTTTTCATGAGCTATTGTCCATAATTTTGGTGTTCGAGGGGGATTTTAATGGCCTATTAGACCCGATACATGTTTGAGAGTGATGACCAAAATCTCATTGTTTTGCATTTTATGGGCGTTTTCATGAGTTATTGCCCATAATTTTGGGGTTTCAGGGAGATTTACAAAGACCATAATACCAGAAAATCGTTGTTTTCATGCGTTATTGCCCACTATTTGGGGTTTTAGGGGATTGTATGGCCTATAAGACCCGTTCATATTTGAGAGTTTATGGAAGGTTTCATGAGCTATTACCCATAGTTTTGGGGTTCTAGGGCGATTTACATATTTGAGAGTTATGATAAAAAAACTCATTGTTTTCATGTTGTATGGCCATTTTGATGAGTTATTGCCCACATTTTTTGGATTTCAAAGAGATTTACAACGAGCGTAAGACCCGATACATGTTTGAGGGCATGTCCAAGAAGTCACCGTTTTCGAGTTTTATGGCGTTTTCATGAGCTATTGCCCACTGTTTTAGTGTTCCAAGGGGATTTGCATGGCCCGTAAGATCCGATACATGTTTGAAATTGATGACCAAACACTCATCGTATTCACGTCTTATGGCCATTTACATGAGTTATTGCCCACAGATTTGGGGTTCCAGGGAAATTTACAATGACCTTAACACCCGAGACACATTTGAGGGCATGACTAAAAACTCGTCGTTTTCATGTTTTATAGCCTTTTTCATGAGCTATTGCCGATAGTTTTTGGGTTCTATGGCGATTTACAAGTTTGAGAGTTTTGGCCAAAAACTTGTCATTTTCATGTTTTATGTCCGTTTTCATAAGCTATTACCCACAAGTTGGGGGTTTACGACGATTTACATGTTTGTGACTTATGACCAAAAACACATCGGTTTTTCGTTTTACGTCCGTTTTCATGATCTATTGCCCATAGTTTCGGTTTCCATGGAGATTTACATGTTTGAGAGTTATGACCAAAAACTTGTCGGTTTTGCATTTTATGGGCCTTTTCATGAGTTATTTCCTAGAATTTTGGGGTTCCAATGCGATTTACAATAACCATAATACCAGATACATGTTTAAGGGCATCATAGTTTTTTTTGTTTTTCTGCCGTTTTCATGCTATTGGCCACAATTTTAGGGTTCCAAGGGGATTTACATGGCCCGCAAGACCCGTTACATGTTTGAGAGTTATGGTGAAAAAATCGCCGTTTTCGAGTTTATGGACGTTTTCATGAGCTAGTGCCCATTGTTTTAGGGTTCTAGGGCGACTTACATGTTTGAGAGTTGTGGCAAAAAACTCGTCGTTTGCGTTCTATGGCCACTTTGATCAGTTATTGCCCATAGTTTTTGTGTTCCAAGGCGATTTACAACGAAGGTAAGATCCGATACATGTTTTAGGGCATGGCCAAGAACTCGTCATTTTCGCGTTTTATGGCCGTTTTCATGAGCTATTGTCCATAATTTTGGTGTTTGAGGGGGATTTTAATGGCCTATTAGACCCGATACATGTTTGAGAGTGATGACAAAAAACTCATTGTTTTGCATTTTATGGGCGTTTTCATGAGTTATTGCCCACAATTTTGGGGTTTCAGGGAGATTTACAAAGACCATAATACCAGAAAATCGTTGTTTTCATGCGTTATTGCCCACTTTTTTGGGGTTTTAGGGGATTGTATGGCCTATAATACCCGTTCATATTTGAGAGTTATGGCAAAAAAAACTCGTCGTTTTCGAGTTTATGGAAGGTTTCATGAGCTATTACCCATAGTTTTGGGGTTCTAGGGCGATTTACATATTTGAGAGTTCTGATAAAAAAACTCATTGTTTTCACATTGTATGTCCATTTTGATGAGTTATTGCCCACATTTTTGGATTCCAAAGAGATTTACAACGAGCGTAAGACCCGATACATGTTTGAGGGTATGTCCAAGATGTCATCGTTTTCGAGTTTTATGGCGTTTTCATGAGCTATTGCCCACTGTTTTAGTGTTCCAACGGGATTTGCATGACCCATAAGACCCGATACATGTTTGAAATTTATGACCAAACACTCATCGTATTCACGTCTTATGGCCATTTACATGAGTTATTGCCCACAGGTTTAGGGTTCCAGGGAAATTTACAATGACCTTAACACCCGAGACACATTTGAGGGCATGACCAAAAACTCGTCGTTTTCATGTTTTATAGCCTTTTTCATGAGCTATTGCTCATAGTTTTTGGGTTCTATGGCTATTTACAAGTTTGAGAGTTTTGGCCACAAACTTGTCATTTTCATGTTTTATGGCCGTTTTCATAAGCTATTACCCACAAGTTGGGGGTTTACGACGATTTACATGTTTGTGACTTATGACCAAAAACACATCGATTTTTCGTTTTACGTCCGTTTTCATGATCTATTGCCCATAGTTTTGGTTTCCATGGAGATTTACATGTTTGAGAGTTATGACCAAAAACTTGTCGGTTTTGCATTTTATGGGCCTTTTCATGAGTTATTTCCTAGAATTTTGGGGTTCCAATGCGATTTACAATAACCATAATACTAGATACATGTTTAAGGGCATCATAGTTTTTTTTGTTTTTCTGCCGTTTTCATGCTATTGGCCACAATTTTAGGGTTCCAAGGGGATTTACATCGCCCGCAAGACCCGTTACATGTTTGAGAGTTATGGTGAAAAAATCGCCGTTTTCGAGTTTATGGACGTTTTCATGAGCTATTGCCCACAGTTTTGGGGTTCTAGGGCGATTTACATGTTAGAGAGTTACGGCAAAAAAAACTCGTCATTTTTGAGTTTATGAACGTTTTCATGAGCTAGTGCCCATTGTTTTAGGGTTCTAGGGCGATTTACATGTTTGAGAGTTATGGCAAAAAACTCGTCGTTTGCGTTCTATGGCCACTTTGATGAGTTATGGCCCATAGTTTTTATGTTCCAAGGCGATTTACAACGAAGGTAAGATCCGATACATGTTTTAGGGCATGGCGAAGAACTCGTTATTTTCGCGTTTTATGGCCGTTTTCATGAGCTATTGTCCATAATTTTGGTGTTCGAGGGGGATTTTAATGGCCTATTAGACCCGATACATGTTTGAGAGTGATGACCAAAAACTCATTGTTTTGCATTTTATGGGCATTTTCATGAGTTATTGCCCACAATTTTGGGGTTTCAGGGAGATTTACAAAGACCATAATACCAGAAAATCGTTGTTTTCACGCGTTATTGCCCACTATTTTGGAGTTTTAGGGGATTGTATGGCCTATAAGACCCGTTCATATTTGAGAGTTATGGCAAAAAAACTCGTCGTTTTCGAGTTTATGGAAGGTTTCATTAGCTATTACCCATAGTTTTGGGGTTCTAGGGCAATTTACATATTTGAGAGTTATGATAAAAAAACTCATTGTTTTCACGTTGTATGGCCATTTTGATGAGTTATTGCCCACATTTTTTGGATTCCAAAGAGATTTACAACGAGCGTAAGACCTGATACATGTTTGAGGGCATGTCCAAGAAGTCATCGTTTTCGAGTTTTATGGCGTTTTCATGAGCTATTGCCCACTGTTTTAGTGTTCCAAGGGGATTTGCATGGCCCGTAAGACCCGATACATGTTTGAAATTTATGACCAAACACTCATCGTATTCACGTCTTATGGCCATTTACATGAGTTATTGCCCACAGATTTGGGGTTCCAGGGAAATTTACAATGACCTTAACACCCGAGACACATTTGAGGGCATGACCAAAACCTCGTCGTTTTCATGTTTTATAGCCTTTTTCATGAGCTATTGCCCATAGTTTTTGGGTTCTATGGCGATTTACAAGTTTGAGAGTTTTGGCCACAAACTTGTCATTTTCCTGTTTTATGGCCGTTTTCATAAGCTATTACCCACAAGTTGGGGGTTTACGACGAATTACATGTTTGTGACTTATGACCAAAAACACATCGGTTTTTCGTTTTACGTCCGTTTTCATGATCTATTGCCCATAGTTTTGGTTTCCATGGAGATTTACATGTTTGAGAGTTATGACCAAAAACTTGTCGGTTTTGCATTTTATGGGCCTTTTCATGAGTTAATTCCTAGAATTTTGGGGTTCCAATGCGATTTACAATAACCACAATACCAGATACATGTTTAAGGGCATCATAGTTTTTTTTTGTTTTTCTCCCGTCTTCATGCTATTGGCTACAATTTTAGGGTTCCAAGGGGATTTACATGGCCCGCAAGACCCGTTACATGTTTGAGAGTTATGGTGAAAAAATTGCCGTTTTCGAGTTTATGGACGTTTTCATGAGCTAGTGCCCATTGTTTTAGGGTTCTAGGGCGACTTACATGTTTGAGAGTTGTGGCAAAAAACTCGTCGTTTGCGTTCTATGGCCACTTTGATCAGTTATTGCCCATAGTTTTTGTGTTCCAAGGCGATTTACAACGAAGGTAAGATCCGATACATGTTTTAGGGCATGGCCAAGAACTCGTCATTTTCGCGTTTTATGGTCGTTTTCATGAGCTATTGTCCATAATTTTGGTGTTCGAGGGGGATTTTAATGGCCTATTTGAACCGATACATGTTTGAGAGTGATGACCAAAAACTCATTGTTTTGCATTTTATGGGCGTTTTCATGAGTTATTGCCCACAATTTTGGGTTTCAGGGAGATTTACAAAGACCATAATACCAGAAAATCGTTGTTTTCATGCGTTATTGCCCACTTTTTTGGGGTTTTAGGGGATTGTATGGCCTATAATACCCGTTCATATTTGAGAGTTATGGCAAAAAAACTCGTCGTTTTCGAGTTTATGGAAGGTTTCATGAGCTATTACCCATAGTTTTGGGGTTCTAGGGCGATTTACATATTTGAGAGTTATGATAAAAAACTCATTGTTTTCACATTGTATGGCCATTTTGACGAGTTATTGCCCACATTTTTGGATTCCAAAGAGATTTAAAACGAGCGTAAGACCCGATACATGTTTGAGGGTATGTCCAAGAAATCATCGTTTTCAAGTTTTATGGCGTTTGCATGAGCTATTGCCCACAATTTTAGTGTTCCAAGGGCATTTGCATGACCTGTAAGACCCGATACATGTTTGAAATTTATGACCAAACACTCATCGTATTCACGTCTTATGACCATTTACATGAGTTATTGCCCACAGGTTTGGGGTTCCAGGGAAATTTACAATGACCTTAACACCCGAGACACATTTGAGGGCATGACCAAAAACTCGTCGTTTTCATGTTTTATAGCCTTTTTCATGAGCTATTGCCCATAGTTTTTGGGTTCTATGGCGATTTACAAGTTTGAGAGTTTTGGCCAAAAACTTGTCATTTTTATGTTTTATGGCCGTTTTCATAAGCTATTACCCACAAGTTGGGGGTTTACGACAAATTACATGTTTGTGACTTATGACCAAAAACACATCGGTTTTTCGTTTTACGTCCGTTTTCATGATCTATTGCCCATAGTTTTGGTTTCCATGGAGATTAAAATGTTTGAGAGTTATGACCAAAAACTTGTCGGTTTTGCATTTTATGGGCCTTTTCATGAGTTATTTCCTAGAATGTTGGGGTTCCAATGCGATTTACAATAACTACAATACCAGATACATGTTTAAGGGCATCATAGTTTTTTTTGTTTTTCTCCCGTTTTCATGCTATTGGCCACAATTTTAGGGTTCCAAGGGGATTTACATGGCCCGCAAGACCCGTTACATGTTTGAGAGTTATGGTGAAAAAATTGCCGTTTTCGAGTTTATGGACGTTTTCATGAGCTATTGCCCACAGTTTTGGGGTTCTACGGCGATTTACATCTTAGAGAGTTATGGCAAAAAAACTCGTCATTTTTGAGTTTATGAACGTTTTCATAAGCTAGTGCCCATTGTTTTAGGGTTCTAGGGCGATTTACATGTTTGAGAGTTATGGCAAAACACTCGTCGTCTGCGTTCTATGGCCACTTTGATGAGTTATTGCCCATACTTTTTGTGTTCCAAGGCGATTTACAACGAAGGTAAGATCCGATACATGTTTTAGGGCATGGCCAAGAACTTGTCATTTTCGCGTTTTATGGCCGTTTTCATGAGCTATTCTCCATAATTTTGGTGTTCGAGGGGGATTTTAATGGCCTATTAGACCCGATATATGTTTGAGAGTGATGACCAAAATCTCATTGTTTTGCATTTTATGGGCGTTTTCATGAGTTATTGCCCATAATTTTGGGGTATCAGGGAGATTTACAAAGACCATAATACCAGAAAATCGTTGTTTTCATGCGTTATTGCCCACTATTTTGGGGTTTTAGGGGATTGTATGGCCTATAAGACCCGTTCATATTTGAGAGTTATGGCAAAAAAAACTCGTCGTTTTCAAGTTTATGGAAGGTTTCATGAGCTATTACCCATAGTTTTGGGTTCTAGGGCGATTTACATATTTGAGAGACTATATGTCTTATGGCCATTTACATGAGTTATTGCCCACAGGTTTGGGGTTCCAGGGAAATTTACAATGACCTTAACACCCGAGACACATTTGAGGGCATGACTAA